>MU227884.1:0-15659 GCA_018584345.1 Thuja plicata | reverse complement strand
AATAGATAGTTCTATCCCAAGGTACAAATCTGTTAGAGATTTACCAATCATCCAGATACTACAACACCCCTTAATCCTTTGACATCAAAGTGTCGAGGGAAAGGTGGAAATGGGGTGGGCCTTACATAGGCCCACATTGGGACCCGAAATGCTCAATGAACTTGCAGTCTTGTTTTGAGAATTGTTTAAATGTTATGAAATTTGAATCATAAAATGATTTAAATTAATAACATAATTGTGAGTGAAGGAAATTCGCATTTACACTGGGTAAATGGAAAAGAAAGAGTTAAATTGGTTTCAAAATTACCTCAGGATTGAAAGTTTAGGCATACGTCCATGTGGGGGACCCAATTGTTACAAGGCATTTTATGGTAAAATTTATTTTAAAAAATATCATTATGTTATAATGATTCCAAAGGATAGCTCTTGGGGCCACTTGAAGATTTTAAAAAATAATAAAACCAACTTCATAGATTTCTCAAGACAATATCAAGAAAGCAACCCATTTCAAAGTTCTTTTACTCACCCTACATACCCCACTCAAAATAGAGAGAAATGACAAAAGAGGAGCAGAGACGTGGAGTTACCCCACACCTTCTCTCGAGGAAGGGTAAAAATGAGTTTTATCCCATAGAGAAGCAAATAATTAAAAGAGAAAATGAGGGATTCTATACCCCGTATTCCCGTTGGAGAAGTGACCAAAATTTGGAGGAGCGTGCAGGTTCCCAAGAAAGGAAAATGTTTCCCTAAAATCTTTTGTTTATCCTTGTCAACGTAATCATGATGCCATTTTTCACAAATTCTATTTGTGTTCTTGTCATCCATGTTGTAGTAGGAGATTTGGGACATGGATTTGTTCTATACTGAAAAAATGCATTGTATATTTTTTTGCAGATGTGACATTATATTCATTGTTCCCTGCCAAGTGTTTTCACTATCTATGCCAGTATGGCTTCTTTGAACAACAATGTGCACAAGATAAATTTGGCGAATAGGATTTGGAAACTTTCAATGAAATTGTACTCGATTATAGTAAGATCTTTTCAAACACTTTTTCCCTATTTTTTTCCTATGAATGGTGTGAGGTTTCAAATATAGAGCACAATGACATCATTCAAACATAATTCTTCATAGGACTGCGATCTCGTGGTTCGCCATGATTGCATGCTGAGCACAAAATAGTTTTGTTGAAAAGGATTTGAAATGTAATTTATGGGTGTTGATCCAAGCCCTTGATAGCATTTCCCTTACCTGTGAAAATGATGGAAGCATAGATAGGGGATGATATTTATTTGATGGTATGCCTCAATGATGTGCCATTTAAGTTTGCACACAAACCGTGAATACACCAAATGAAATATTGAAAAGAATTTTGAAAGTTTTAGGAAAATACAAATGCGAGTATAAATACATATTTAAGTGCCTTTTTCCAGAAATTTCAAATGCATTGTTCAGAGGAGGTGGAATTCCAGGCATGATAGATGAGCCATTTGACTAAGATATGTTCAGTTTTACAAAATTCCCACAAAGAAAGTGGCCTCTGTTGATGACAATTATTGAATTATGTATTGTCATTTATGTATACACAAATGTAGTGATTTTACACAAATGTCTACACCTAAACCGAGCATAGTCAGTGTATGTCATGTTCTCTCAGCCATTACAGAAGACCAAAGTGATTTTCATTTCTAACTAAGTCCACTCGGACATTACAGTATCGGTCAGGCATTGAAGGATTATAGTTTTAACCAAGTTATGCTTTTAGTGTCAGCCGACTAACAACAGTTTACAATTTATGGTTAATTTGTTATATGCAGTCAACAAACTTAAGCTTTATTATTTATTTGGAAGGTTATTCAGGCCGACTTGACAAGGATTATCATATATATATAAGGTCAAGTTTGGATTGAATGTGAGTAAGATGTAAGAAGTAGAAAAGTTTATGACATAAGTGTGGAGGCGAAATCAGATGGGATTTTGATTAAGGAAAAAAAATATAGAGTTGTAATAGAATATTTGATCAGTAAGGATCTAGTTTAAAAATAGAGAAGAGATCTGAATCAGAAAAGAGAGTTGCTTGGACAAACAGGTCAATCCATTGTTACTCTCTAACAATTGTAGCAGTGATCCAAATCTCTTATAGAGTAGACTTAACAGTCTTTTGTAAATCCTCTCACAAGGTGACATTTCTACATTGAAGTGTTTGAAGACCTCTAACATGGCCACTCCTTATAGGGTGATTAAATCCTCTAATAGGGTCACACCCAACATTTTGTATTGTAACCTTTAACAGGGCTGGCTCCTAACATGGCTCACTTCAGAAGAGTGAAAAATAGTAACTAGTTGCAATTGGTGGTTTTTCCCAAATTGGGTTTCCATGTTAAATCTTGGTGTCATCTTAGTATATGTTATTTACTTTATGCTTTAAGTTTCTAAACTTAATCAATAAAGGATAATTACATTTAATATCTTAAATTTTTGCTTTGTTTACCGAGTGACAACATAATATCTATATTAACCGAGTAATAGTGGTAAGTTTAATTAAGATCTAAGGGACTTGGATTTATTTTTGTAGTAACTAATTCACCCATCCCCTCTCAATTACTCAAATCATTTACAAAAATTGGTATCAGAGTATTTGGTGCTTTCAGGGAAGGTTTCAAGGACTAAGCTAAAAGATCAGAGATGTCTTATAGAAGGGAGATCCTCAAGATTAACAAAGACAACTTCGCTGCATGGCAAGATTTGATGAGGCTACATATATCTACTATTGGAGACACTGGTTTGCAATTATTAGATCACAAGTATGTGGAACCACTGAGACCCATGTCTGTGGATCAGATGATGGACATGCAGAATCATAACATAATGATGATTGATATAGCTTCTTCACTCAACTATTCTGAATTTGATGAAGTCAAGGACTACCTTATTTCCTATGATATGTGTAAGAAACTACATTATATACATGGAGGAGATGAAAATGTAAAGAGAGCCAAAGTAGAAAGTCTCAAAGGTCAGTTTGATCAGATGAAAATGAAAGAAGGAGAAGACATTACAAAATATAGTGAAAGAATCAAGAAATGTGTTAGTGCCATTAGAGCTGTCGGTGGAAGAATTGAAGACAAAATAGTGGTTAGTACGGTATTGCAAACTTTACTTCCTATCTATGCTATTAGAGTTTTAGATATTCAAGAGATGAGGTGCAGTAATGATATTTCTCTAGATGTATTGGTTGGAAGGCTAACAACTTTTGAGTTGGACAATTTTGACAATTATTCTCCTAATCCTAGAAATTTTGAGTCTGCATTCAAAGCTAAATTAAACCTTGGTAAGATGGATATAAACTCAAAAGGAAAATAGATTGACAGTGATAGTGATGATGATTCTGATGATGAATATCGGGAAATCATTGAAGCATTACTTGCAAAGAGAGCTTCCAAAGGCAAGTACAAAGGAAGAATACCATTGATTTTCTTTTCATGTAACGAGGTTGGTCACATTGTTGTTAAGTGTCCAAACAAAGAAGACAAAGATGAGAAAAAGTTCAACAAGTACAAAGGCAAGAAATATTTCAAGAGCTACAAAATCTACAAGCTAGACAAAGGTAAGAAATATTGTTATATTGCAAAAGATTCTAATAGTGATGAAAATGAAGATGAAATGATTTACATTGCTATTAAGGATGAGTTAGACAATGAAGATAATGAAAAAACTGCACTTTACTCTCATATTAGCAAAAATGACACTTGGCTAATTGATAGTGGTTGTTCTCACCACATGACTGGTGATAAAACAAAATTTAAACATCTTGAGCACTATGATGGTGGGAGTGTTAGTTTTGGGAATGATGAACCTTTCTATGTGAAAGGTAAAGGTTGTATTTCTCTAACAGAAGGAATCAAATGTGATAATGCTTATTGGGTTGAATGACTAAGGCATAATATACTAAGTGTGGCACAAATGAATAACATTGGTTTCAAGGTAGAATTCATGAATGGTAAGGCCAAGCTCCTGGATGGTAAAGGAAACCCAGTTGGAACTGGCAGACAAACAAAAGGTAATCTATCCTACCTTGATCTCACTGAAAGTTCATGTTTTATTGCACAAGTAGAAGAAAGATGGTTATGGAATAAAAGGTTGTGTCATGTGAATTTTGATAACCTGATCAAAATAAGAAAGAACACAAGAGTAAGAGGTATTCCTATTCTGAAGAAAACTAAATCGGCAATATGGAAACAATGTCAAATTGGGAAGATGGGAAAAACTAGTTTCAAGAGCAAGAATTACAATACAGAAGAAGTCTTGGAGTTAGTGCACACTGATTTATGTGGACCAATCGGAACAACAAGTTACACAAGTGAGAAGTATTTCATTCTATTTTTTGATGACCATTCCAGAATGATGACTCTTATGTTTCTCAAAGAAAAATCTGAAGCTTTTCAGAAGTTTAAGTGGTACCTTCCCAGAGTTGAGAAGGAAACAAGAAAGAAACTTAAATGCTTAAGATCTGATAGAGGAGGTGAATACATTTCTAATGAGTTCAATAAATCTGCAATGAAAGAGGGATCAAGAGACAAGTATCTACCCCAAGTACACCACAAAAAAATAGGATAGAAAAAAGAAGAAACATATATATTATGGATTGTGCAAGAACCTTCATGATTGAAAAGAATGTTGCAACCAAATATTGGAAGGAATCTATCAGCACTACAATTCACACCTTGAACAGAGTTCAACTGGATAAAGGTACTGAAAAGACACCTTTTGAATGATGGTGTGGCTATAAACCCAATGTTTGTTATTTCAAAGTATTTGGAAGTAAATGTTACATCTTGAAGGAAGCAAGAAATTGAAAGTTTGATGTAAAAGGTGATGAAGGTATATTCCTAGGCTACTCCTGCAAAAGAAAAGAATATAAATGTTTGAATCTTTCTACTCATAAAGTCATAGAAAGTGTACATGTAAAGATTGATGAGTTTGCAAAGAGAAGTGAAGAGAAGAGCAGTAAATAGCCTAAGGACTACAGAAAAATTGTGTATTATGAACCTGATACTATACCTAAGACACAGGCAACGGTGATTGGAGAGAAACCATGTCAACCACTGAATTCATCAGCAAAAACCTTGTTGCAACCTGTGCAACCTGAGCTACTAAATGAAGAAACCAAGTCGCAGAATGAAGAAATTGAGTCACAGACAGAGGGAACCGATTTGCAGACAGAGGCACTTGAGTCTCCGACGGAGGCGCCTGAGTCTAAGATGGTGGAACCCAAGTATCATTTGGAAGAGAAGGAAAAAAATTTTGAACATGGTGAACCAAGTGGAACAAGCCCAAAATAAAAGAGGAAGGAACATGTACTTGCAAAATATGTTAGAAGGCATCATGCACCTAAGAAAATAATTGGAGATTAGACATACGTTATAATGAAAAGAAACAAAATTAAAGGTACATGTTTTCTTAGTGAAATTGAACCTAGAACCATTAAAGATGCATTGAATGATGAAAGTTGGATAGAAGCCATGAATGAAGAAATTGAGAAGATAGAAAAGAACAAATCCTGGACTCTAGTACCTGGACCAAAAGACAAGAATGTGATTGGTACTAAGTGGGTTCTCAGAAAAAAGATGAATGAAAAAGGTGAAGTTTCTAGAAACAAAGAAAGATTAGTGTGTAAAGGATATGCTTAAGAAGAGGGTATTGATTATAGAGAAAAATTTTCTCCTATTGCAAGACTTGAAGGAGTCAAAAATCTTTTGGCATATGCAACACATAAAGGATTCAAGGTATACCAAATGGATGTAAAATATGCATTCTTGAATGGAATTATTGAAGAGGAAGTATATATTGAGCAACCTGAAGGTTTTGTTGATCTTAACGAAAGGAATATGCTTTGAAAATTGCATAAAGCCTTGTATGGACTGAAGCAAGCTCCTAGAGATTGGAATGAAAGATTGCATGGTTACTTAGTAAGTATTGGATTTTAGAGAATTAATGACAATAGTAGCTTGTACATCAAAGAAGGACCTCAAAACAAGATACTATTAGAAAAGATATTTGTTGATGATATACTATTTGCTGGACATGATGATTTATGCAAAGCATTATCTAAAGCTATGAGTAAGGAATTTGAGATGTCTATGTTTGGTGAAATCAAATTCTTTGTTGGTTTACAAGTTAATCAAAGGAAGGATGGTATCTACATTACTCAGTCTAAATACATCAAAGAGATACTGAAGAAATTTGGAATGGAATATTCTAGACTAGTTGGGACACCTTTGTCTACTAGACATAAGTTGTCTAAGGATGATGACTCAAAGGAGGTAAATCAGACTACCTACATATCTATGATTGGTAAACTTCAATATGTTGTTCACACTAGACTTGATATTGCATTATAAGTTGGTATTGTTGCAATTTTTTTAGCTAATCCTAGAGAGAATCACTTGATGGCTATCAAAAGGATTCTGAGATATCTTAAGGGTACTGAAGAGTATGGATTATGGCATAGGAAAGGAGGAAACTCTGATTTGAATACTTTTATTGATGCTAATTGGGTAGGAAGTGTTGATGATAGGAAGAGAACTAATGGTGGAACATTATTTCTTGGTAAGAGGTTAGTCTCCTGGACTAGCAAGAAACTGAATTGCATCTCTCAGTGTACAACAGAGGCAGAGTATGTTGTTGCATCAGTAAATTGTTCAAATATCATATGGTTCCAACAGATGTTGTTAGGTATGGAGGAAATAAAAGAACCAATTATTATCTACTGTGACAACACTAGTGCAATTAACATTTCAAAGAACCCTGTGATGCATACCAAGACTAAGTATATTGCAATAAAGTATCATTTCTTGATAGAATTTGTTCAATACAAGGAAGTAAGGTTGGAATATGTGAATACTAAAGAAATTTTTTTAGACATATTCACAAAACCGTTACCTAAGGATGCATTCTTGTATCTTAGATGAAACTTAAGGGTGATTCCCCTAACTGAGGCTCACTAATGGACAAATTAGTTATGCATCAACCGAGCTATAAAACATATTTAACATGTTGATGCAGATTGTCAGAGCGTATTACATATGAATCTATACATCAGGTACACTACAATTCATTAGATAGTGTCTTTGGCATTGGTTGTCAAAGAGGGAAAGATTATTGATGTCATGCCAAATAAATTATTGAGGGAGATATTATTGATGACATATGGAGAAATTTTATCAGAAAATGAGATTGATGTAAGCGGGAGAAATCTGTATTTCAGTGATTGTAAAGACAGAGGAAATTTTTTGGATGAGGATCAGAATGAAGTTAAGGACATTAATAAAATTTTATCCTTGTTATTGTTTCTCTATAATTCTTTGTATTATGACATTTTGTGTTGCCATCAATGCCAAAGAGGGAGATTGTTGATGACAATTATTCAATTGTGTATTGTCATTGATGTATACACAAATGTAGTGATGTTACATAAATGTCTATACCTAAACCAAGCATAGTCAGTGTATGCCATGTTATCTCGGGCATTGAAGAAGACCAAAGTGATTTTCAGTTCTAATTGAGTTCACTCGGGCATTACAGTATCAGTTGGGCATTGAAGGATTACAATGTTAATTGAGTTATGCTTTTAGTGTCAGTCGACTAATAGAAGTTTACAGTTTATGGTTAATTGGTTTTATGTAGCCAACAAATTTAATTTTTATTATTTATTTGGAAGGTTATTCAAGACAAATTGACAAGGCTTATCATATATAGATAAGGTCAATTTTGGATTGAATGTGAGTAAGATGTAAGAAGTAGAAAAGTTTGTTATATGAAGTGTGGAGGAGAAATCATACGAGATTCTGATTAAGGACACAACATACAAAGCTACAATAAAATATTTGATCAGTATGGATCTAGTTTAAAACCAGAGCAAAGATCTGAATTAGAAAAGACAATTTCTTGGACAAACAGGTCAATCCATTGTTACTCTATAACAATTGTAGCAATGATCCAAATCTCTTTATGGAGTAGACTTAGCAGTCTTGTGTAAATCCTCTTACAAGGTGACATTTATACATTTAAGTGTTTAAAGACCTCTAACAAGGCCACTCCTTACAGGGTGATTAAATCCTCTAACAGGAACACACCTAACAGTGTGTATTGTAACCTTTAATAGGGTTAGCTCCTAACATGGCTCACTTCAAAAGAGTGAAAAATAGTAACTAGTTGCAATTGGCGGTTTTTCCCAAATTGGGTTTCCTTGTTAAATCTTGGTGTCATCTGTGTATATGTTCTTTACTTTATGATTTATATTTCTACACTTAATCACTAAAGAATAATTATAGTTAATATCTTAAAGGTTTGTTTTGTTAACCGAGTGACAATAGAATATCTATGTTAATTGAGTAACAACGATAATTTTAATTAAGAAATCTAAGGGACTTGGATTTTTTTTGTAGTAACTGATTCACTGCTCCTCTCTCAGTTACTCAACTCATTTCCAACAGCCTCGCGGTTGTGAAATGAGATCAACAACAATAAAGTTTGTGGTACGGACCAAAATAGATTTCAGTAGAGTGATAAGGGGATGAAATATACTGCAAATAAATTATTTAATTGTAGAGGAGAAAATATAGTAACCAAATAATGTGCAACTCCATAGTTGAAAACTTGACCCAGAAATATATTTCACAAAGTGCCAATGGGTAAAATATGCATAGCTGGAGGTTTCGTACCATCATTTGGAAATATTTCAAGGGGATTTAATTATATATTCAATATGCATATGCATTCACATAGAAAGCACAAACTGAAGGTAAAGAGATAAAATGCCATAATACATTTCAAAATAGAAATGTCATTGTCAGATGCAAAGGGAGATTTTTCTATTTTTATCAAAAAGGGACAGATCAATAGAGATGGAAATATTTTGAGTTTGAAGGGAGATGAAGGAAAGGAAAATGATTCTTTTTAAATCAGCTTGGAGGGAGAAGCATGTCAACAAGAGATCAAATTTGGAGTATCTATCTATCTATCTATCTATCTATCTATCTATCTATCTATCTATCTATCTATCTATCTATCTATCTATCTATATATATATATATATATATATATATATATATATTCTTTCTTATTTATTGTATAGGGGTTATAAAATTTTGTTTCCCACAAGCTTGTAAATAGAGTTTTGTGTGTTTCCAGTTTAGGAATATTTTGTGTAGATTGTAAGAGTTAGTTTTAAAGTAATATTCATCTTGTTTGATTTTTTTAGTTATATTTTCATGAAGTTGTCTCCACTTTGTACGTAGCTGGTCATTTTAATTAAATACATTGAGAATGCTTTTGATTTATTTTTTGCAAATTCCCCACAGTTGTGTCATTTTTTCAATTCTCTCTTTCAAAGAAAGAGTTCATTTCTTTGTGCAAATAATTGTAATCTTTTGTGTATACATTGGATGTGTCAAGAATAAATTTGTAATCTCATAAGAGGGACTAGTTGATATAAGATATCAACATCTTTTGTGTCTACTGGCTGAATTTTATTTGGTGATATCCTTTCTTTTATGGTTTCACATTTGACTCTGTAACCTTTGGAATGACACTGTTTTATGGCCTAAGGAACTTTCATAATACTTTCAAATCAAAATTTTTTTTAATTTTTTTTTATATAAGTAGGTGTAGTTAGTTCATTCTTAGTGATATACAAAGCTAAAAGGGATTGTCCTTTGAGTTGGTGAAACATGAGAAAGGCCCATTATACTAGTCTAAGAATCATCCACATGGTTATAAGTCTACAAAGTATTATTTGTCAATGGTTTATTATATGTGAATTTTTATGGAATAGGATCATCCTCTTGAGTGTTGTGGAGCTTAAAGGGAAGAAGGAATTTGTTCCTTGTTAATTAGTGTTTTCTTTCCCTATGAGAAAAATCACTAACAAATGGCGACTCTATTGCGGACAAGATGAAAAATGTCTTGTTTAGTATTTCCTAGAATATATGATATTGTTTACCGAGTTGAAACTAGAGTCAAGAAGAGTTTGGGTCTGAATATTTGTTTTAGAATTATGAATTTTGAGCCTAGAGAAGGTTTGTTGAAGCTAATTTGGAGATTATTTATGTAACCCTGCTATTGAAGAACTAAGAATGATAAAGTGTTTCAAATGGCTTCCAGCTATTTGAAGTTTATTCTTCTACAAGGAGGTGGCGAATTTGTGCAAAATGAACCTAGGTTCAAAGAAGTTTTTCAAATTTTCAGTCAAAAAGAAAAAGTATATGACAACTGCAATTTTCTCCCAGCTATTCCTCATTTTATTTGTGAAGAATATTGTTCCGTATTAGGTGAAAGTATCACCAAGAAAAAAGATTTTTAGATTTAGGTTTACATACTTATCTGATTTAAATTTCAATCAAATGATGTATTATGTGAGAAGAATGTTCCATTTTTTGAAGTTTGTAATTGCATAAGTTTTTGAAAGTGCTTGTAAGTGCACAAGTAGAAATGTGTCATTAAGATGATAATTTGTATGTAGTACCCAAAAATGTAATGTTAGATTCTAAGTCTTTGTCTTGTTCAAAGGAAATATTATTTTCCTTAGAAATGTACAACCCACTGAGCTTTAGCTGTATCATGGGTTATCCAAATCCTCTTCCTCTTACATTGAAGAAGCATGTGCCTAAATTTCATGAGTGGGAAAGTGAGTCAGCTAATGAGCATATACATCCATTCTATGATTTCAAGGAGGACAACCAAATGTTCTTAAAAGATGTGTATATGAAGTTATTTATGAGGTCACTAAGTGAAGATGCAAGTCAGCGATTTAGTATGTTGCCCATGAAGTCTAAATGTTCTTGGGAATATCTTAAGATAATTTTCTTGAAGGAGCTTAGTAAAGAAGTGCAGTCTAAATTTGATCCAGAATTTGAGAGTACACCGTCTATGAAAAAGGAGCATGAGATAGAGAATATAATTATTTGTCAAGATTAGTATGCTCATGTTGCATGAGATGATTGCAGACTATGCACAAAATTGATTAGTTGAAAAGGATTTGAAATGTAACTAATGGGTGTTGATCCATATATCACGCCCTTGGTAGCATTTCCGTTACCTATGCAAATAATGGAATCAAAGATAGGGGATGATATTATTTGATGGTATGCCTCAATGATGTTCCCTTTCATTTTTCACACAAAACCATGAATACACCAAATGAATTATTGAAAAGACTTTTGAAAGTTTTAGGAAAATGCAGATGCGAGTGTAAAGCCATATTTAAGTGCCTCTGCCAGCAATTTTAAATGCATTGTTCAGAGGAGGTGGAATTCCATGCACAAAACATGAGCCATTTGACTGAGATATGTTCGTTTTTATAGAATTCCCACAAATAATGTGGTCTTGTGGTTGTGAAATGAGATCAAATACAGTAATTTTTTTGGTACGAACCAGAATAGATTGCACTGGAATGATAAGGGGATGGAATATAGTGCAAATAAATTATTCAATTGTAGAAGTGAAAATAGAGTAACCAAATAATGTGCAACTCTACAGCTGAAAACTTCACCCATAAAATGTAGTTCACAAAGTGCCAATGGGTAAGATATGCACAACTGGAGGTTTCTTACCATCATTGAGGAATATTTCAAGTAAGGCGATTTAATTATATATTCAATATGCATATGTATTCACATAGAAAGCACAAAGTGGAAGAAAAATGATAAAATGCCAAAATAAATTTCAAAATGGAAATGTCATTTTCATATGCAAAGGGATATTTTTCTATTTTTGACAAAAAAGGACAGATCAACAGGGATGCATATATTTTGAGTTTGAAGTGAGAGGAAGGAGTATAAAAGGATTCTTTTTAAGTCAGTTTGGAGGGAGATATATGTCAGTAAGAGATCAAATCTGGAGCTTCTTCCTCTCTCTATATTCTTTCTTCTTTTATTGTACAAGGGTTCTAAAATTTTGTTTCCCACAAGCTTGTAAATAGAGTTTTGTGTGTTTCTAGTTTAGGAATATTATGTGCAGATTGTAAGAGTTAGTTTTGAAGTAATGTTCAACTTGTTTGATGTTTTCAGTTATAGTTTTATTAATTTGTCTCCACTTTGTACCTAGGTGGTCACTTGAATTAAATACATTGAGAATTATTTTGATTCATTTTTTCATATTCTCTGTAGTTGTGTCATTTTTTCAATTGTCTTTTTTGAAGAAAGAGTTAATTTCTTTATGCAAATAATTGTGATCTTTTGTGTATACACTGGATGTGTGAAGAAGAACTTTGTAATCTCATAAGAGGGACTATTTGATATAAGATATCAACATCTATTGTGTCCACTGGCTGAATTTTATTTGTTGATAGGCTTTCTTTTATGGTTTCACATTTGACTCGGTAACCTTGGGAATGACACTGATTTTTTGTATGGCTTAAGGAATTTTTAGAATACATTCAAATCAAAATAGATTTTAATTTTGTTTATATAAGTAGGTGTATTTAGTTCATTCTCAATGATATACAAAGCTAAATGGGATTTTCCTTTGAATTGGTGAAACATGAGAAAGGCCCATTATACTAGTCTGAGAATCATCCATAGGGTTATAAGTCTGCAAAGTATTATTTGTCAAAGGTTTTATTTGTTAGAATAAATGAGAGGGGGGGGGGAGGGGGGGTGAATTAGTGGCCTCAATATTAATTCAATAATCTAAACAAAAACTTATATCACATATATAATACCTCTAGTTATCTTCAGTCCTACAAGATGTATGCCTTTAAGTAATCTTATCAAATATACACTGCTCGGTGAATATATTGTTTACCCTTTTTCTAGCTTTTATTGAATAGAAGTAAATAAACTTAGTGTTTACCAACCAATCTTGTTTTAGTAACATGTAAAGAAAAACATCAAAGAAATGAACCATATACACATTTGACACATGAATTTTTAACTTGGAAACCCTGTTAAGGGAAAAACCACTTGGGACTGGTAACCCAAAATTTTCACTCTTCTCAAGTGAGCTCAGTGAAGAGCCAACCCTGTTAAAGGTTACAAAAACATTGTTAAATGTGACCTTGTTAGAGGTTTTAAAACTATTGGTTAGTCTTTTGACCTTAGGCATTCACTATGCTATCAACAAGAAAAAAACTTTTGATACTCTTGAGTATCTCAATACATTAAGGAATTTCAAATCCCACTCGGTTAAGAGATTTTCTTAATCAATGGTTAAACTAAAACAGTAAATGATCTGTTCAATAATACAAATTTACTTTGAAAATTTTCAAATCTATTATAAGTCCATAATACCTTTCTGATCAATATGCTCTTATGTTCCTTTGCTCCCCTCTTTCTTCTTTCTTCTCGGTGAATGACGTTGTGTTGGTTGTATTTTGTGTTTTTGCTGTTTTGCCCTGTTCCTTGCCTTGTTCTCTGGAAATTTTCAGGTTTTCATGCTAATACCTTGCCAAATTGTCAAAAACCCTGAAAAAACCCTAAGGCCAAATCTTAAACGATGTATTTTAAACCCTTAGCCATGTCTTTCTATTTCCTCGTTACCTTTTTAAGTCACTAAAGGCATGTGCTATATAAAAGGTTAAGTCAGGTCACTTGATCGCATGACCCAGAACGAATATGCCAAAACATCTCCTGACTTTGCTTTTACCTTGTGTCGCTTAGTCTCGTGAAGAAATCGAATATTCCATCTATGTATCGAGACTCAGCGATCTTTCTTTGGTCGGGTTGTCGCTTAATATTCATGTTATGAGCTTTAAAATGAACGGGACCCACCCTCAGTCGGTTGATCGCAAGAAGATTTTGAAAGTCAATGAAATGTCTCTCGACCTTGCGCCTCCTTCATGTCGCGTGATCACTGGATCAACTCAGTCAAACAGTTAAGGATTCTCTTCAGTCGCGTGGTCTCGTGATATTTGGCGGTTGAGACATAACAGTCACGACTCAGCGACTAACAGTTACATGTTAAGTGATTTCCTTCAGTCGGGATGTCGCCAGAATAGGAGTGATGACTTAGATTTTTAGAATGCATAAAGTGGACGATGTAAAAGATGACATCTGTCAGAAAGTTAGTGGTTGTCGGGTGATCGCTAGATGAAGGAAAAGGATCAAGCGATAAGGAGACTTAAGTCATATTACCCTCAGTCGCGAAGTCTCTTGATATTTTAAGGGTATGTGAGATTGTATAGCGATTAAAAGACAGCCGTTCGATGAAGAAGTAAAAAGATCTAACGGTGGTCGCGTAGTCTGGTGATAAAAGTGCCCCAGGGAAAAAGTCCTTCCGACTAAGAGAATAAGGTATGTCGCGAGGTCGCTGTAAACAGAAAAGGGCATGTGCTATATAATAAGATTAAGTTAAATCTATCACCCGACTCAGCGACCAAAGGGTTGTCGTGAAGTCTTGAAATAAGAAGCAATAATCCCGCGACTTGGTGATTACCATGAAATGTTAAGTGCAACGGTTTGTCGCATAGTCTAGAGATGAAAACTGAGTTAAGGTTAACCCTGCGTGACTAAGATTTTCACATAGTCGCCTGATCGCTGAAAAGACTTGGGTTACCTGAGGTAAGGAATTACATTGTCACCTTATCTGATGATCAGACCATGGTTAAGAGAAAACACTCGTGACAAAGAGACTTTATGAGGTCGCGAGGTCGCCAGATGAAAAGGATCTATAAAAGCAGCGCCAAGTGGAGGACGTGACAGAGGAAATCAAGCCGACGGCTAATCAGATAAAAGAATTTTTGATTAATGTGTACAAAAGGTAGCTGAGATGTATGACAGAAGGTGAATCACAGAGTGCCATGTCAGCTGTCTTAACCGTTTTTGTGATTGCGCCAAAATTCTCATGATTTAAATTTGATTTCCTGTCAACTCGAGAAACTACGGCTAGGTTTTTGAACATTTCATGGCATATCAAAATTAATTGCAGAACTGACGTTTCTAAACTTTGAGCCATGTACTCTGAACCTTGTGGCTATAAACAGAGGAGTCTGCATTCTTTCCTATTCACCGTGTTCATAATTTTAGAGTAAAGTTTTTATTTTAAAGCAAAAGGTGATATTCAGAGCTGTTACAGTGTTCTCGAGTGATTGAAATTTCTAAGTGATACAGAGAGTTGTGCTTAGATTTGTTTCAATATTGTTCAACCAGAAATCCAAAAGCTTGCAAACATGAGTACTGCTATGAGCATGGCGTCTACTAGTGGAGGCAGTGGAGATGACCCTAAAGGAAAACCTAGCTTCTTTGACAAATTTCTGCAACTACTGCCAGGGTCCACTCAGAATAGAAAGATCGACGCTGGTGTCTTCAAAGATGACTTCAAGGACATCAGGGATGTAGTGACCCTAGGAACAATAGGTTATTCTCTGTTTACTTATTTTTACAAGAATTCTGATAAGCCTATCCCTGTGTCAAACCCTTGGATATCTGGACTGGGTAGGCTATTAGTGCCTGATGTTTTCCTTGATGTTGACCTATTTCTAGAACTGGCTAACCATTATGATGTCCTAACAAAGACCATCAAAAGGGAGGATGGAACTAATTTGCTTGTGTTAAATAGAAATTCTTTCATGCAAGCATTTGGCCTGTTTAGCACCATGTCAACCAAAATTGACATGAAGAAACAAGAGAAAAGATATACCAATAAGCCTGGTGTTGCTAGGG
>MU227883.1:229710-259625 GCA_018584345.1 Thuja plicata | reverse complement strand
GGCCGGTTAAGGCTTACAATGATCACTTCTGATGATCTGCCCTGTTAGAAGAAATTAGGACTGCTAGGTCCACCTTGTTAGAGGATTTACAAACATACAATGAAGTATGCACTTTGTTAGGAGATTTATAAAGGACTGTTAAGTCTACCCTGTTAAAAGATTTACAAACTGATTCAACTGTTAGGATGAAATAGTAGATCTTGACTTACAACTTTATTTGCTGATAAGATCCTTTGAGTACTGATCACCTTCTGTGATAGATATGGCTATTCTGCTCCTTTACTAAAATGCTCTGCTCTGCTGCCTTATTGAAGTCTCTGTTGTTTACTCTTATTTCGTACTTCCACTATCACACTTCAAATGGTATAATACATTACATATATATACCGTCTTCATAATTTACAAGGTCGGCCAAATACAAAATAATAACATAAACTTATTCCTAAGTCGGCCTTGCATATGTAAACAAAATATTACTGAGTCGGTAGAAGCTCGGGTTCCTCAACCTGGCTCGGTGATCTTCTGATACTCAGCATCCACTACAATACTCGGCATCGTCATGCTCTCGGTAAGAGTAGAGGCACGGTCCATACTAGTCCCAAAGTGTAGCTTGGAACTCGGTAGCCGTTGGTGACTCGGTAGATATAGTGTCACTCGGTAACCGCTGGTGACTCAGTGGTAACTGACTTCTCAGTTGGCTTCAACTGATGGCTCGGTGAAGCTCGGTGACTACCGTCTGCTCGGTAAATGTTGCTCTTCTCGGTAACCGCTGAACTGTTCATATGCTCGGTGACTACTATTCTGCTCGGTTTGAACTGTTTACCGCTGAGCTTTACAATGTGATTACTGAATGCTTGGTATAAGCTCTGAACTGAGTGATGAGCTCGGTAAGCATACAGAATCGAATAAGTGTTTTCACTGATGACAAATATAACATAATTCCAACACTAGAAGGCTTACACAAAATTCAGGATGAACCTACCTTGTTGTATTGTGACAACAAGAGTGCTCTATGAATGACAAAGAATCCAGTATTTCATAGTAGAACCAAACATATTGAAATACAACATCACTATATCAGGGATTTGGTTCATCAAGGTTTGATCGAAATTGTCTACTGTCGTACAGAAGATAAAATTGCAGATATCTTCACAAAGGCTCTAGCTTGTGAAAGGTTCCAGATTCTTAGAGATCTACTTCATGTTTTTCTCAATGGTCATTATTGGGGAGAATGAAATAAGTAATGCCCATTTGGGGCCTACCTGCAGTCCTTGTTGACTTCACAGTCTAATGTTAGTAATGTGGTTGTGTATATTCAATAATGTAGTTGATAGCTACAACTCTTTATGATTTTAGTTTTATTATTGGTGAATATGGTTGAACACCATAGTGACACCTCTCTTTCAATTTTCTATATAATGGATGCCCTGCCTCTCATTTCATTAAGGCAATTTGGGCGTTTGCACATTTCTTTATTTTATTATCAGCAGATCATTGATTTAGTTGCCTTCAGAATGAAATTTGAATAGTAAATAGAGAGCGCATTCTCATCTGCAATTCTCTAAGGGTTTTGTACCCATCTCAGGCATTAATGGTTTATTTTCCAATACATTTGACTTTCTCCAAAATGGAGCTCTTGTGGAGATGTTTGTGGTTTAATTTGTTCATGACAAGCTCTTAAAAGGGTTTGTGTTGAAGGATCTTTACTTGGGAAAGGATTTGATTTATTTGTTTGTTTCCATCCAATTCTATGAATAAGAAGCCCTTATATTGCAAGGTGTTTGTTTGATGTTTTAAAGAATTCATTAGTTGTAGAAAATTGGTGTATGTTCAACAGAGAATTGGGGGTCCTAGGATTTTCTTTTCTATGGAAAAGCCCATCTAATTTTTTGGGCTGGTTATTATTATGGTTTGGTAGTTGTTCTTTGCTGAAGGTATGTATATGATCTTAGTTCAACCATATTAGTCTTTTTCAATTGTTCCACTTGCATTTTTTTTCCACTATTTGTTTTGTATATGTTCTTGGTTTGGGGTTGTATGGATTTCTAATTTTGAGGGTTATGCTTCACAAGCTCGCTAACCCTATTCACATCTCATCTCAGTCATTTTGTAAATTTTCTATATAAATATTGTCTTAATTAATACAAGTTTAGGCTTTTGCCTTTCGCCAAAAGAAAAATATTATTTTAAAATCTCTTGTTTAATATTTTATATATTTATAGTTTCTTTAAATTTATTTTTATAAAATTAATTTTATACTTTTACACTTTATTTAAATAAATTATATTTTCAAACTTTACTCGAAATACTTTTAAGTTTAATTTCTATTAAAAATACATGTTAGAATATACTTGTAAAATAATTTGTATTTTAGATTTACGAACTAGAATGACATATCATAACATAAGCCATATTACATTTGTACATTGATTTGCTTCTAGGTGACATATTGAATGATATATGAATTTTTTATAAGAAATACAAACATGAGCATGCCAGATATGTACTTTAATCTTTATTGTACCTAAGTGAGCAATAATTTTAACATGAAACTAAATTTCAACGATGTTAGTCAATACTTATATTGTTTCTCTAAAATTATGTAAGAATCAATTAATGCAAACAACTACACTTAATTCTTTACATAGCAATACACTAATAGTTAAAACACAAATATTGACGATGTACTATGCTGCTTATTTTCCATTACAATCTAAAAGGCACACACCATTACATGACAAGAGTTGGACTCTTAATTTTATTTATCATTTGTCTTTTACTATCTCAAAAAAAATTTAAAAAAAAAACTAATTGCTTTATAATATAATTACTATCAATTAAATTTATTATATCCATTTAAACATCTAAATTCACTCTAACACATATTTTGTTTCTTCATAATTTATTATAAAAAATATAATTTTTTATTTTTTTTATTTTTTAAGCAAAATTGGATATACCACTGGAGAGAGCTTATACTTTTTATTTTAATTAGCAATTCTATTTGAATACTTATTAACATATGTCTATCTCAATTTAAAAAACAAAAAAAATGTATAAGTTATTTACAAAACTTATTCTTATCATAAGTGTGGGGGCATTTTTTTTTGTATATTAACAATAAACATTGAAACAGATTTATACATTAATAAAAAATTATAATGGCTCAGCCATTTTTGCCGAAAAAAAAATAAAAATAAATAAACATTACTATTTCAATTTATTTTTATCATCATAATCATTAAATATTTATATCAAATTATTCAAAAAAATATAATCATAAGTGCTACTAAAGCTTCATAATATAGACAGGAAGATATATTATTCTCAAGAAATTAAAGAGACTATAGCATCCTCCTTGCCAGTCATAAATATAGTCATAAGCAGTGCTACTAAAATTTCAAATATAGACACCAAGAAATAACATTCATAAGAATATAAAGGGACAATGTCCTCCTCCTTGTGAACTGCACACAATTTTTTTTCTGAATTAAAACAAATAGACATTTACATCCACATAAACTGTTCTAATTCAACTTAAACACATTCTAAGAAGTTTTAAAAACTTCTTGAATGAATAACTTTCTTAAAGACAGATAAAAGTCCACACATCTTAAAAGACATAAAAAGACTCCACCCAACTTAAAGACAGAAAGAGCAACTCATTTTTACAATGCTCTACTAAACACTTATTATTATAGAAAGTCCACATATTCTTTAAAAAGGAGCAAAGAGCAATTCATTTTCAATCGCAGCACGGGAAATGAGAATCCCTACAACATCTAACACATTCCACTCCTAATTTTCCTGCAACAATTGATAACATCCTCTCATCATTATTTATTGTTAATATATGTTATAAAGTCAATAAAAGCAATCTATTATTACAATGATAGATCATGAATATTATCTGAAATAATAATGAGAAAAATAAATTATTACACAATCTAATACAAAAAGAACTTCAAATCAAATTTATAAATTGCAAAAATCATTTAATCCCGAATAAATAAAAGCAACTATGTAAGTATTTACACTTACGGTTAAAAATTGAAGTAGGGTCAGATGCTTGAGTAAGAATGGTGGTGAATAGCAGGAACAAGAAAAAGCACAACAAAAGTGCTGCTGCAAGACGCTTGTAAGCTGCCATCTTAATGTGAATTGGGTGAACCGCCTTTGCATTGCATTCAACCTAAGTATTCTCACAAATTTATACGAAAAATAGGGCGATGGATTTCATGGATGTGGTTGATTAAATCAAAGAAAGTGCATTGGTTTCTAAGACGCTGTCTGGCTTAAGTTGGTAATAAAATAAAAGAATCCAGGTATTCATTGATATTGGAGCCGGCATATAATCAACTCGCATTGAAAATGTCAATTAAATAAAAGTTTAATCCAGGTATTCATTGATATGAATATAATTTTCTTTAATTATTTCTCATGGAGTCCGAGTAGAATCAAGCAGCATAGAAAATGTCAATAAAAAGCCGTCTCGGAGTCAATTATTTCATTTTTATTTACTACTGCCAAACAGATAAGTCTGCCCATCTCTTTTCACGCTGGTAGAGAAATAACACAAATTATGTTTTATGTAGAGAGTATTGAATAAATTAAATCAGCATTCAATTAACGAAGCTTTGCTCTATTGCTTTGTTATATTTATTTGGTGGACTGTTTCATTGCCCTTTTTTTCTTTATGACACTTTGATTAAGTGTACAGACTATTTATAAATTTGGGTTTTTTTGTTTTATTTTTTAGGAGAAAATGCTTTTGATTCTGAGCTATAATTGATTTTAATTTATAAATATTATTCTAGTGTGTATGTGAGTCTTTTTTATCTATTAAATAAAATCAATGTCTATTCTCATTATAGAAAAACTAATTGATATTGATAAATATTCTTTCAAGCTTTTGTATTAGGGTTTTGCCTTAGATAGAGTATCATTGATGAATTTAATAATTCTATTAAAAGTTGGAAGAAGACATCAAATAAATATGAGAGTTGTAAAGTCAAACTAATGATAATAAATTACAAATTGGAACTAAGTAATGGATGAGGATTTAAGAAACATGAGATGAAAAACATGTGTTCAAAGAATAAAACAAGGACGCGAAGATGATGGATAATCCCAATTTCAAATTTTGGGTGTCCTTATAGAAAAATTACAAAAGAATGCAAGAATATTTTAGAGGGAGATAATGGATTGTTAAGACCTTAATGAGTGAATAGCAAAGATTTCATTTATATTTTTAAAATTTAAATATTTTGTATATCATGTTCGTAAAAAAAAATATTTTGAATGTAGATAAAATCTTATAGAACTTTTTTTAAAACTATATATCTATCATCTTTTAATTCTTTTAAATAATTTAATCTAATAAAAATAAATGTAGGATCTTAAAAAATAAGAAAATACAATCTCCTAAAAAGCTTTGAAGATTTATTGTATAAAGAAATAAAATAAACTGCCTGAGAAAATGGGAATAATTAGTATGGAACACCCTCCCACCAAGAGGGTGATTTCATATGTTTTTGATAGAAAAAGCAGCAAGAGGGTGCTGGCCCATGGAACAGAGGACTAGTAGCACATTAACAACATATTAATGGAACTAGTCAAAGCTAAAAGCAATTTACCATGATATCACAAACACCAAATCTAGTTCTGCCTCTATCAAAAACAAAAGTAACAGTTCTACTCCAAATGATTAAACCAAAGTAATTGCTAACAACAGTAGCATCAAAAGTATTGTCAATAAGCCTCGCAGGGCTCAACCAAACCAAAATAACAAACTTAAAATTAACCCCAAACACAGAACAAGGGAAACGAGGGTCAAGCCCAGCCAAAATAACCCGAACCATAGGCAGCAGCATTAATTCTTCTCTCTCAGTTGTTTAGGCAGCAGGGTTCTCGCCCACTCCTCCTGGAGGAACAGGAACAGATCCTTGTTATCCTCGTCCGCTTCCAATTTTCCATCTGCCAGCTTTTCCTGCACATTACAGAGGGTCGTCGCCGAGGCATGCATAACCTTTAGAGAAAATTTGTTGGTCCTCATGCAGTAGTTCATCAGGTCCTACATATTCTTCTTAATCTCAGCAATTTCTTTGTCAATAATCACAAACTTTCTTTTAAGGGTGCCTGTGAAATTGCATTTTTCCTCCATGCCAGAGGAGAGAGGTTTATTCTGGGGATCATGGTGGGGGCTTTGGGGTGGGGTGGGATTCTTGGGGGTTACCGTAGCTCTCTGGGGGTTGGTCAGGGGAGTATTACCAGTCGGGCTCATATCATATGTTACACTCATTTATATATCAGCTATTTATACACTTTCATATGTTACACTCATTTATATATCTGATATTTATTTGAGTTTCTAACTTTTAGTGTGTTTCCATGTTTTTTCTTTATAAGATTTAGATTAATATAAAAATTGATAGTTCATTTACAATATAATATTTATATTTAAAATATTAGAGTTATGATATTGCAACAAGTTTACATATTTTCATATGTTAAATATAGTGTAATTTTTAAATATTTACAAATGTTAAATGTAGTGTAATTTTTTAAAAATAAATTAAATTGATTTATAATGCCACCTCAACCCCGTCCCATAACCAACAGTACTAAAGTATTTGAGTACCTTGTCATGATTGGGTGGTAGTCCCTAAACACTTATAGCTAATAGAAGCTACAAAATAGATACAAGTCTTAATGAATCTTTCTAACATTAGTTGGTACATTTCCCTCATGATGATGCTAGGTTATTTTACACTTAAAATTGATTGGGTATAAAAATTCATCTTGAAAATTAGAATCCTTGGAGAATAATACCATTATATAAAATAAATAGATAAAATGTTTTTAACATTTACCTCTTTATCCCTCTTTCTACTGCTTATATCAAAAACATTTACCTCTTTATTATTCAATCAATGTTCACTTTAAATTTGTTGTTCTGTTAAGATTGATTATGAAGCATACTTGTTATTTCAACCAATTTAAATTGCTTGTTCCCTTAAGACTAATTATGAAGCTTATGAAGCGTACTTGGTATTTCAACCAATTTAAATTCGTTGTTCCTTTAAGACTGATTACAAAGCGTACTTGGTATTTCAACCAATTTCAGTGAATGGGGAATTTTAGTCATTTCAATAGAACAAAAATAATGATGAAGGATTCTTGCTGCGAAGAGCCGCAATGATGCTTAACCATTTAGATTGGTTGCGTAACCGTTAATAAAACCCATAACAGTTTATTAGTTCCGGGGGGAGAATATGTAAAACCAACACAGGGAAAAAAATAACATTCTCCTACAGAGTTTTTAAGCATGTTTGGAATTTCAAGTTCATGGATGCTAAGATAATTCTTCTGATTACTCCAGCTTGTTTTTTATTTAAAAAGCAGCCACAATTGGGGGGCTGACCTGAACAGACACAGCCAGCACAAGAAGTGCTAACAACCAGCAAAAAACACACACATCAAACCCTCAGCCTATGCCAATTTTAAAAACCAAAAACCACGAAAGAAAATCAACAGGCCCCAACTCCAACACTGAGCTGGTAACCAATTTGGAAGTCCTAATAGGCCCCAACCTCACCACAAGGTTGGTAACTAGCCTGTGGTAATAAGTAGCAGTAAAGTTAGCATTAACAGTAACAAACGGTAAACCAGCACTACAAAAACTTAAGTTTAACCTTAGCTCGAACAGGCCCACATCACCCAACCGAAAAGTCTAGGCAAAAAAATTAAACATAGGAAAAGGAAACTACTTGGGGTTACTTTCCCCACCATTCAAAAAGAGCTTAAGCTAGTCATCCATGAGGAACTGGTACAGTTCTTCATCCTTTCGCTCTCCTCCTGAAGAATTCACTTTCTCCATATGAAGGAGTTGGAACGTAGTTGCTTCCGCATGCATGACCTTCACAGCAAAGTCTGTGATCCTATTAAAGCTTTCCCTAAGACTTTTTATTTCCTCCCTAATTTCCCTTAACTCCTCCTTAGGGTCAAAAAGAAAGAGGGGCTCCTGAGGTCCTTTAGCTTTATGGGGAGTGTCACTCGCAGCATCAGGCATTTTCTCATCTGTCTTCTTGGAGTCCTCTAGGGATCCCTTAGGATATTTGTTATCACTGATAGTCTTGGTGTTATCCTTTTCCTCCTGGGGGCTAATGGGCTGGGTAGTGAAGAGTGGGGAGTCTACTTTCTTCTCCTTAAAGAGCTTTTTCTTCGAAAGGTCAAAGGAGGGGAGACAGAAACTAGCAGAGAGTTGAGAGTCATGAATTTTCTCAATCCCTTCCCCAATAGGGATTTTCTTCTTTTTTTCCCTTTCTCTCTCCTCAATGTTAACTTTCTTCCCCATTTTAGCTTTCCCCCTAGTGTCCATCTTAATTTCTTCTTCCTCCTCTGACTCTTCTTTCTCTTCATTCTCATTGGGGCTTCTCTTTCTCACAGCATTGCTTGCATCTATTTTTAGTGGTGATTCTATTAGATCTTCGCCTACTATCATTTTCCTCCTCCTCTCCTTCAAAATCAATGGTGATTTGGTCACCGTCAGCAGAGCCTATTTTATCCTTCTTGGAAGCAGGGGTTTTGGAAAAATTTGTGGGGTTGGAAAGAGTAACCTGCAGCTCATTTGGATTCTCAGGAGACACCACAAAGTTATGAAGAGTAATAGTCCTAGGTGGACAGAGGGCAAGATGGAAATTGTAGAGGCATAGCATTCAACCCTGATGGAGAATACAATAATTATGCATGTATTTCATTTTTTCTCTGACATCCATAACAGATGCTTCCATCAAATGGAGCAAAAAAAAAGGAAAAGAAATGAAATCGTTGTACTTGAAGTTTAGGAGTGGGAAATGGTAGTTGTAATAGGTGTTGAAGTGGCCTTCCAAAGTGATATACTTCATCAAAATGAGGCACATTTCATTCCACGGGTCAGGCAGCACCATTCTATTGAAACCTCCCCGTATGCGTTCGGGAACCTTCATTTTTTTGAAGAATCTTTTCATATGGGTGTCATCATGGCTTTTGGTGATCTTCTTCCATTTTCTCCCCTCTGTGGAGAGACCCGTGGCCTATGCAATAACCTCCTCATTAATCTCAAAATTAATGTCATTTATCATGACTTTGCGCTCATCCCAAGTTTTTACCAACTGCAGAGAGACTAGGTCATCACTGCCGCCCATAGCCTTCATGAATGGGTAGAAACCGCCCTCCTTCAGGTAGTTGAAAATGCATGGATTTTTTATGAATTCATCCTCAACCCTAGTGGGTTCCACCCGCACCGTGTCCCCACCCATCTTCAAGCTGTAATCAGACAAGTCTTCCTCCTTGGTCTCAGTCGACATCCCACCTTTTACTCCTTTGTTCAGCACAAACCTCACCAGAACAAAGCAAGCAACACAAAAAAATGTATAAGGTTTTGCTCTAGATGAAAAACTAGGTGGTTTTATTATCTGACTCCTCGCAGAGTTGGCTCGTACAGATCATGTGGTTGGCCGGGATGAAAGAATAATCTTTGCAAGCTGAGAAATGATAACGCCATAAAGGCTTAATGCAACGATTAATCACAACAGTCTTGTCAATCTCCCCCTTGCGCGTGCCATGCTCCACCTCTTCTTTAAATTTAAAAAATCCCATACTTTTTCTAAAAATGGCTTTGATAGCTCATCTTTTCAACTGGCAATAATTAATTGAACCAAATCCTATATCTCTTTTAAAATTTTAATTGATGCGGCACCTCGTGAACTTGCCCGCCGCCTTCCTCAAACAATCAAAATCAACCTCGTAATTCATCATTAAAATTACTTTCTTTTTCCACAAGTGAAATAACATGCTTGGGTAGAGAATTTAAATTTCTCCAGGATCTTAAGCCATTCTCAGCAAGACCCAAGGTTGCCAACATGTCAGCCACCGTAATACCTTCTCAGTAAATGTGTTGAAGCTTGAAATCATCAAACCTGGGGAGCAGTGAACAGATGTCCTGCAACACATTTGCCAGCATCCAGCCAGTAGTAGAGTTTCCTTTAACCAACTCAATCACAATTTTAGAATCACCTTCTATGATTAATCTTTTAATCCCAATATCAGTCGCCACCTTTAAGCCCTAAAGGAGAGCAGACATCTCAGCCATATTATTAGACCCCTTCCCCAGGTGGATCGCATTGGTCATGATCATGTGACCCTTTTGATCTCTAAGAATACCTCCACCCGCAGTAGTACCATTAGAGGCAGTGCCATCAAATTTCAGCTTGGTTATATTTTCCTCCAGGGGTGACCATTTAGTATTTAGTCTAGCCAGAATCTTGGAGTAGTCCGTCACATAGAAAGAGGTGGGAAGAATCCATTCCTTAGCTATCATACACTCCATTCCCTTGGGGGCGGGGGGGATTTTCTAGCGGTAGGTGTCCAGGTTTTCCTTCAGTAGGTTCACAGCCAGCAGCACTGTTCCTTCAACATTGTTGTCCTCCCCTCTGAAAATCTGATTGTTTCGCTCCTTACACAGACTCCAAAAAACATGTGGGGTTAATAGATGCCAAACGATGTTGATGAGAGGGTGCTCAGCTATGTGACCCCAATTAGTAATAAATTGGTCTAAGTGCTCCAAAAAGACCCAGTCCAACTGAAGTTTACTCATGATTTTGGCCCACACCTGAGAAGTGTAAGGGAACTGTATAAGAATATGATTTATTGTCTCAGCCTGCAATTTACAAAGAACACACCTGTTAACCAGCTGGACTCCCCATTTCTGGACGTTGTCCAATGTAAGAATTTTTCCATGAAGAGCAGTCCACTAGAAAAATTTGATTTTGGGGATGAGCTGAGGAATCCACACCTTTCCCCAACTCATCTCATCAGCTAAAACATTAATGTTAGCTAGGTAAGCAGATTTGACCGTTACCTCCCCAAATTTGTTGTGACACCACACAACCTTATCAATAATTTGAGAGATAGGGATCCTGATTTTAGCAATCAGTTCATGTAGCTCTAGAATGTAGGGCGGGACATGCTCCTGGTCACGGTAAGCATTAGCAGGTACTTTCCATTTCTTATCTCATGAAATGTAATCACTGACTTTGTCACCAAAATGAGAAATCAAACGATCCCTGATGAGTCCAATTTTGTTCCTTCTGAGAGGTTTATCCCCCACCCACCAGTCCTCCCAGAATTGTATCTGCGTACCATCACCCAACACCCATTTTACGCCTCTAAGGAGGTTACCTTTACTTTTCACCATGAATTCCCAGAATTTAGAGCCCATGGGGTATTTTTGACCCAAGGGGAATTGGTCATTTAAGAAGTATTTGGCCTTCAGAAGTTTACACCAACCAGAGTTTCCCCTAAAAAGTTACCAACCAAGTATAGTAATCAGCGCCTTATTAAGATCTTTGATCTTTCTCACTCCCAACCCTCCAACATTCTTAGGTTGGTAGACCGTATCCTAGCTAACCAGGTTCATTCTAGCCTTTTCCTCTAACCAGGTTCATTCTAGCCTTTTACTCCAACTTGTTACTGTAAGGTGTTTTCTATGCTTTGTTTTGCATTTCATTGGATAGGATATAAATTACTAAATGAATAATAAATATAAATATTATTGCAGCCTCCTAATGAGAAATATCGCTAAGATTTTATCATCACTACTTTAAACCAAAAGCCAAAAATGATACATCTATTATTATATATATTTCAAAGTTTTCTTACACGTGTTTTTTCAAGTGTATTGCTGGAATTAAAAGAGTAAAAGAGATATCCCTCTTTGGGCATAACTATCGCAGATTTTGATAATTGTAATGAAGCAAAACAATGTGGGTAAATGAAGTTTTGATTAAACTAGAATTAACATTATATTTATAGGAAACCAATAAGTATGATAATTGCTGATTATTTTTGCCTAGAACTGAAATTTTTTAATGGTATCTTTTATAACTTTGTAAACTATATATATATATATATATAAAGAAAGTTGAGAGGCATCAAGGATTTAATTTTTAAATGTGAAACCTTTTTTAAAGTAAATTAAAGCTTCCAAATCTCTAGGATTTCTTTATATATAATATATATTTCTATTGGCATTGGGAGGGGCAAGTCCTAAGGATTAAATTACATAGTTTAATATATAATATAATTTAATTTTATAAATGTTGTAATAAGATAATTTTCTGAAATTTTAATATATATTTTATTTTATATAATAAAAATATCAGAATTTGACATATATATATATATATATATATGAACTTCTTTAAAAAAAACTCACATTAATTTATATTTATTATTTGATTAACATAATTTTATTAATTTTCTTTAGTGTTATAGTGCAATTTGTTTATCATTAGGGACAGTTTCAATCTAGTCTAGGTTAAGGTTGAAATTGGTTTTGGATTGGAGTTCAATTTTATTTTAGGTGGGGTTGGGGTTCAAAATGGTTAGCATTAAGGCTATGGTTCACTTTAATTTAGTGTTAAAATTTAGGATTGATGTTAAAATGTTAATCTTAATTTAATAAGGTTTAGAATTCAATTTTCATTAGTGTTAGGATTAGGATTCAATTTGGTTTAGGGGTAGGGTTAGTGTTTCATTTGATTTAGTGCTAGGGTTATAGGATTTTGTTTTTAATTAACTTTAGCTTTTGGGTGTAATTTTGTTTATTGCAAGGTTCAATACTCAATTAGGTTTAGGATTATAGTTTAATTAATTTTAGTGTTAGCTTTCAATTTGAGTTTGGGTTAGGTTTTAAAATTCAATTAGACTTTAATTTGGTTTATGGCTAGAGTTCTATTTGGTTTAGGGACAAGGTTTTAGTTTTACTCTACAATTAGGTTTATATGGTTAGGTTCAATTTGGATTTTGATTTAGCATTAGGATTATAATTCAAATAAATTTTGGGTTATGGTACACTTTGGTTTTATGTTAGGGTCAATGTAATATATAGAATTAGATTTTTATACGATTACACATAGAATCACACTTGGGGTTTCATATTAAAATAGTAAACCTAATTTAATGTATGGGTTAGGATTCAATATGGTTTAGGATTCAATTAGGTTTAGGCTTAGTGTTCAATTCGGTTTACTATTCAATTAGTGTTAGGGTTAGTGTTCAATTTGGTTTAGTGTACAATTTATTATTCAATTAGGTTTAGGGATATGGTTTAATTTTATTTGAAGGTTACAATATAAATTGGATTATGGTTAGAATTCAATTTTGTTTAGTGTGCCTTTGGGTTTAATTAGGTTTATAGTTAGGGTTCAATCTTGTTTAGTGTTAAGGTCAGTGTTCAATTTGATTTAGAGTTTGATTTAGGGTCCACTCTAGTTTAGTATTTTATTAGGGTTTTAAGGCTACTGTTCAATTTGTCTTAGCATTTAATAATTGACAAGGTTCACTTTGCGTTAGGATTTTTTAAATATTATAATTCCATTGAATATTTTACGTGGTGTAAAGATTATGTAATGGAAACATTTAGGGTTTAATTTTTTTTATTAATTAATTAGGTTTATAGTGAGTGGTTAATTTTCTATAGTCTTAAAGATAGGTTCTAATTTGGTTTAGGATTTGGGCTCAATTTATTTTAGGTTTAGGGTTAAAATTTGTTTAGGGTTTTACTTCTATTTGGTATAAGATGACAATTCAATTGGTATAGTATTAAATTAGGTTTAGGTTTAGGTTTAGGTTTAGGGTTCAATTTAGTTATAGTTATAGTTAAGGTTCAATTAGGTTTATAATTAGGGGTTGACATGGTTTAGTGTTACTTTGTTAGGATTCAATTTGGTTTAATATTCAATTAGGTTTTAGTTTAAGAAGGTTGAATAATTAAGAGTTCCTCTAATCCTTTCCCTTTATAAGAATAGGATAACTACCAAATACTATAGTTTCTCGGGTGGGAGGGAGGTATACTTGGCCCCTATAAATTCTAGAGAAAGATAGATAACTATTCGAAGGGTCAATTTGGTTTATTGTCAGGGTTAGGATTTAACTTAGGTTATTATTTAATTATTCGAAGGGCTAGGGTTAAATTTGATTTAGTAATAGGATTAGGGTTCAATTTCTTATATATAAGGTTTAATTAAGATTAAGTTGAGGGTCCCATTATGTTTAGCATTAAGGTATAATTTTGTTTTTAGTTGGGTTAATGTTCAACTTGGTTTAGGTTTAGGGTTTGATTATGTGAAGTGAACTAGTTTTAGGGTTTAATTTGGCTTCATCTAATAAACCTAATTAATTGTAACTATAATTATATCCCAAACCTATCCTTGTTATTAATTCTAATTGAACTATGTACCATAATTAAACTATAACCCTAACCTTAAATTAATATTAACTCTAACTAAAATTAATACCAAACCCAAATTAAACCCTAACATTAAATAAAATTAAGTACTAATCCTTCCTCTCGTAAGAACCATAACTCTAACTAAACTTTAATTGAAACATAACCCTAATCAAACTCTAACCCTTGTTTTGAACCATATTTGGTATAGAGTTGATGTAGGTTCAGGGTTTGGTTATGGATAAGGTTTGGGTTCAACTTGGTTTAGTTTTAGGGTTAGGATTTCTTTTAATTAGAGATTTTGATTCAATTTCCTTCAAGGTTCGTGTTTAATTTAGTAATCAATTAGGTTTATGGTTAGTAGATCACTTTGGTTTTAGGCTAGGGTTTAGTTTAGTTTATGTTTAAGTTTAGTTAAGCTTAGTGTTAAATTTGGCTAAAGTTTGAGTGTAGAGATTAGATATAGAATTAAAGTTAGAGATGGGATTAAAAAAATTACTAATAATTTAAATTCATAAGGGCTAGGGTTTGATTTCATTGAGTATTTGATTAGCTTTAGGGTTAGGGTTCAATTAGGTTTACAGTTAGGGTTCAATTTTATTTGGTGTTAAGGTCTGGGTGAAATTTTGTTTAGGGTTAGAATTCATTTGGTATAGTATTCAATTAAGATTATATTTAGGGTTCCACATAGTATAAGGTTAGGGTTACAATTTAATTTTGTTTTAAGTTTAGGGTTTATTTTAACTTTTTTTAGTGTTAGGGTTAGAGCTCAATTTGGTTTAGAGAGGGTTAAATTCAGTTTAGGGTTCAAGTTAGGATTTAGTTTGGTTTATGGTTACAATTTAATTTGTTTTAGTTTTCAATTTGTGGTTAGTGTTAGTGTTAGTGTTAGTGTTTTATTTTATTTACTATTTAATTAAGATTAAGATTCAATTTAATTTACTCATATGATTATAATTAAACTTGGTTTAATGTTAAGATTTAATTTGGTAAATTGCTAGACTTGGGGATTAATTTGGCTCAACATTTGGGTTCACATTAGCTTAAAGTTAGGGTCTAATTTCATGATTTAAGATTAGTATTTAAATTGGTTTAAAATTTGTGTTCAATTTGGTCTAGGTTTTGGGTTAAATTGGGTTTAGTATTAAGGTTTAATTTCATTTACATTTATGGGTAGTTTTCAATTTGGTATGGGTTTTAACTCCCTCTCTCTCTCTCTCTCTCTCTCTCTCTCTCTCTCTCTCTCTCTCTCTCTNTTTTTTCTCTCTCTCTCTCTCTCTCTCTCTCTCTCTCTCTCTCTCTCTCTCTCTCTCTCTCTCTCTCTCTCTCTCTCTCTCTCTCTCTCTGAATCTTCCCCTTAATTATAATCTATCTCTACCTTATATCTCTCACCCTCTCCCTCTTCTCTCACTCCTCTCATATATCTCTCCCCCCTAATTACTCTCTTTTAATTTCTCCCCTCCCTCCTCTCTCCATCTCTTCCCTCGTATTTACCATCTATCTCATATGAGTCAATTTTGCAGGGTATGTCTAATTGATTTTTTTATTTTGAATTGTCTTTTATGAATCATCTTATGAGGTTTTAGCTGCAATTTAAATTACTATATTAGTGCATCACCCTTTATTTTCAGATTTCCATTTTCACATGGACATCGTTCTATCCCTTTCCTCATTCAAATTTAGTATAGGTGAGTATTGTTAAGGAACCATCCTTTCAATCCCAAAGATTCACTCTCGCCATAGGATACCCACAACCTGAGAGTGTTTTTGTGTTCCAATGGGATAGGTAGATTCCATATCTTGCTGAAGGCGCAATCCTAATTAACAACAGTAAAATTTAAACATTTTATTTTATCTATTGCAATTAGGTTCAAAGTGTGGGATTAGTTTATTTTAGTCTTAGGGTTAGGGTTTAGTTTGTTCAATGTTCAATGTTCAATTATGATTACTTGGTTAGAGTTAAAAAAAAATTTAGTGTTCAATTGTGTTTAAGGTTAGACATTAATTATGTTTAGTGTTATGGTTAGGTTTCAAACTATCTTAGTTGAGGTTGGGGTTCAATTTTTGTACTGTTCAATTAGGCTTATGGTTCATGTGTAATTTTATTAGTATTAGGGTTATAGTTCAATTTTATAATTGTTCAGGTTAGAGTTGAATTTGTTTAGTGGTTAATTAGGTTTAGGGTTTGATCTTAATTAGGTTTACTGTCATGCTTAGGGTTTAATTTATTTTATGATTTTACTTAAATGTGGTATAGAGTTAGTGTTCATTTTCTATAATATTTAATTAATTTTAGGCTTAGGGTTTATTTTTCTTAGTGTTATCATTAGGGTTATGATTCAACTCAGTGCGTAATGTTCAATTAAATTCATTTATATAGCTCCATTCAATTTAGTGTTGGGAAAAAATTTAGTTGGGTTTATGATTAAAGGTCAATTGGTTTAGTATTTAATTAGTTTTAAGATTATAATTTTCTTTGGTTTAGGGTTATGTTTAATTTTTTCTTAGTCTTTAAGTGGGTTTATGGTTATGGTTCAATTTGGTTTAGTATTAAAATTAGGGTATAATTGGATTTTTTTTTAATTTGGTATAGGTTTAGGGCTCCATTTATTATATTGTTCATTTAGGTTTAAGGTTTGGATTTAACTTGGATTAGAATTAGGGTTAGGTTTTATTTATATTTATTATTAGGCTTGATTTTGTTTAGTGTTAAGGTTAGGGTTAAATTTGGTTTAATATTTAATTAGGCTTATGTTTACAATTAAATTTATTTTAGTATTAGGGTTACATTTCAATATAGTTTAGTGTTGAATATTGTTAAAAGATAGCCTTCAATTTGGTTTAATATTATGATTAAGGTTAAATTTATTTTATGGTTAGAAATAGAAGTGATTTAGTGTTACGCGTAGTGTTTAGTGTAATTTTTCATATTTTTATGTTTAATTTTAGTTTATTATTAAGATTGGGTGTTCATTTGATTTAGTGTTAGTGTTAGGGTTTCATTTTGTTTAGTTTTATAATAGGTTTAGGTTTAAGGTTCAATTTAGTTGAATTTGAGGTTTAATATTCAATTAAGTTTAGTGTTACTGTTTAAATCAATTAAGTGTCAGGTTTCAATTTGGTTTCGAGTTAGGTTTAGTGTTTAATTTTTATAGTCTTAGGGTTATGGTTCAATTTGGTTAGGGTCAGGGCTCAATTTGGTTTAGAGTAAGTATTCAACGAAAGAATTCAATTTGGTTTAGTGTTAAAGGTTAAATTTTGTTTATGGTTATGACGCAAGGAGGGTAGGTAATGGGGCCAAAGGCACTCCCAACAACCAAACCAGCTTGCCAACACAATGCGGAAACAAAATCACATAGTGAGAGAAAAAAGAACAGGATCCTTTTTCTATTAATTGATCAAACTTATTACATATTGGGTTGTAAGGCCTTCCTGGTTTTAGCCATATATTCAATGAATTACAATAAGATTTTCATACATACAAGGTCATAGACCTTCCTTCAGATAATTCAAAGCTTTATCTTCTCAACTCTAAACTAACTACCTAAACTAAGAACATAGGAACAAATATATACAAGAGTCCACCAAAGAGGTCGATGCTCAAATCCATAAGTGAGACCTAGATTTAGGTCCACATAGATCCTAATGAGAGACCCCAAATCAATTGAGCCACGAAAATTAAATGAAGAAGTCATCCACCAGATCCAACTCCAAAATAAGAAAAGGATGACCGAGCAATAGAGTGACTCAGGAAAAGAACAAACTGAGCAAGAGAACACAATGCAAGCATCAAAAAATGAACTCATAACAAGCAAGCCCAAATGACAAAAACTTGAGCGACAGAGACAAGAATGCCCGAGAGACAGAACCCAAGCAACAGAAACAAGCATGCATGAGTGATAGAACCCGAGCAACAGAGAACAAAATAAAGAATAAAAGAAAACATCTTTTTGGTTGAGCAGGATTGCCAATGACCCAAGATGCTCCTGCATCAGACACCTAGGGTTATAAGAAATGATTCCCCAAATCATATATCAGGTCCAACTTGAAATGAATCCAACTTAGAGTGAGAAATCCAAGATGAGTCCTCAATCAATATGTTCTTCCACTTTACCAGATACTCCATGCATTCTTTTCCTCTTGTGCTTCTGCCAATTCTCTGTTTCAAAATATTCTCAACTTTTTCTATTTGCTTCTTAGGATAATCACTTGGTACTCTTTTTGATTTCTCGTAAAAATAGATTTTATGGAGACCTGAAACCCCTTACAACCATTACAAAAAAGATATAAGCATTAAGACCACTAAACATAAATAGGACTAAAAACCTAGCCTGCAAAACCCAGGAAAACAACAAACCAGGAAAAAAAGCTAGAAACCAGCTAAGCCACCTGACAACCAAAAACCAAAAAATGATCCAACAAAAAAGTAGGGGAGTAGAAGGATCTAGGAAAAATCTAGGAGAGCTCCTTTTGCTTCCTTCTTAGCCTCAAATACCTTCTTGATGGCAGCATTGAATTCCAAAAGCTCTAAAATCCTATCTTGGATTTTCTTCTTTTTGGCAGAACACGCACGCTTGCCCGAGCCTGCATCCTCCATATCATCTTTTTCATCCTCAATCTTCACAATAGGGGAACCAGTATCCAACTTCAATTTGATGGAGTTAAAACACTCCATGGAAGAACCCATAAAGATATTGTTATCCTTCATGTGTTTCTTCAAAGTGTTCTCTAGGATGTCAAATCTGTCTCACAGAGTCTACAAATTATTTTCATCCTCCTTGTTCTTTTTTCCATCAGCCCCGGCCAACCTAGAATCTTGATTACCTTGAATAAAATCCACTCAAGCAGACAGAGCATGGAAGCTAAGATGGAGGCTTTTGACTTCCTTAAAGACCCATTTCATAAGTTGAAATGAGTACATAGACATTGCCTTCACAGTTTGGAGAACTCCAAATGGGGGTTCTATTTTGTCATCCATATCTTCTTAAAGGAGTTGAACATTCTTCTCATGCATATCAACCGTTCTTGAAAAAGGATTATTCCTTGAACTAGAAGGGACATTACCTTTCTCACCAGTGTCCTGACTTGGGGTATCCTCCTCTTTCCTTTCAAACTAGACTTCCATGACCACCTCAAGCTTCAGAGATATGGGTACATCATGATCTTGAGAACTCGCATAGTTGACCAATATAGGAACTTTTTGACCACCCACATCCCCCTCGATGTCTTTAAGTTCAATTCCTTTCTCCTTGGCGATATGGGCAAATAGAGACTTGTCCTCTTCATTTCCAAAAAAACTCATTGAGACTAACAGAGACTCCTTACTCTTGTCTCCAGATAGGGAGTGGAGGATATAATCAGTTTCCTCATAACCTTCATCACTTTCACCATCATATTTTGTATCCATTCCTTTATTTTTTTTCAAATTTTAATTTTTTACCTGGCAGCTCTGCCTTATCCTCCCTTACCGTAAAAATTTTACCCAATGAGTTTGCAGAGCCAGAGTCTCTTGGTAAGAGAATAAGGGGACTAGTAACTACAATTTTCTTAACATGCTCTACAATAAGGAGAATCAGGCCCTCATACAGAATGGGCTTACTTTCATTTTTCTTGTGGTTGATAATACTATGACGGAGAGAATGCAAGAGGTATAAAGGAAACAAAAGCCTCACCTTATGTCAAAAATGACATAACAACATGAAATGGTAAGAATGAGCCCTTTTATACCTCTCGTCCAATGAGATGTACTCCGTAACAACCATAAGCACCTTTGCCTAGAATTCCTTGATGGAGTCGACATCGTAACACCCCCCAGATTCTTTCACCAGACTCTTAGCTTCCGCCTTATCCTTTGGGAAGTGCTTAATAGCCTTCTGGGATATCTTCTTGTCCCTGTAGAACTTCAAGCCCTTGGTATATAAACCAATAACTTTAGCAATTACATCTTCGGTAATCTTGAGAGCCATTCCTCTAATAACTACAGTACCATCCTTCTAGCTCTCAACAAAAGCTTTCATGGTAGCATCTTTAGAACCATGAAGGTTCTCCATGTAGTTAGTGAGGCCACCCTTGTTGAGCTTATCCTAGGCTTTTGTTTGGTTCTTCTATTTCTTATAGTTCTTTGGCTCCTTACGGTTAATCCCACCCACATGATACCTTTCAAGAACAGGATGTCAATAGCAATGGTGGAAACAAGACAGAGATAGATCACAATAACCAAATTCAAATTGTTTAAAGTGCAAGTATATGCATGTTTTAAATTCACAACCTCAGGAAAGACAAGCCTTTTCGTAACCCTATTTACTGTATTTAATGACATGCATAATTTCATGAGAGATTTTTGAGATTTTCCAAATCTTCTCTCTTGCTATGAGTCAGATCATATGCCAACTCGGCCTTCACCTCAACAGTCAAATCACTACCACCATGCCAGGTCAAGATGCCCTCGCTCTTAACTGTGATGTTTTCTAGCGCATCCACAGTAAAATTCACTTCCCTAAAGTTATGTTATATAATAACATTCATGAAAGAGTTTATTATTATACTAGCCTCATCAATAATATCCTTGATAAACCATGATGGCATGGTAATTACTTTTGTGAAATTTAATATGTTCATCGAATCGCCTTCAATCCACACATTCAAGGGCATTCCCTCATTAATTATTTTTAATGTTTGAAGGAAATCCATCACCTCCGCCACGTGGTTGGTCTTAACACCAATGGGGAATGCCATGATAGCAAGCTAGGTAGCCATATCATCCCAAATTATACCTCCACATCCAGAAGGGCCCAGATCCCCTTAGTCACTCTATCAAAATTGGCTTTAATCCAGCCAGGAGGAGGGGAAAGCCATATGGCATTCTCCCGCAGGGAGGAAGATTTAGCTATGGTTATTGTTGTAACTCCAGAATTAAAATCCAGCATGACTCCATTAAAGACATTACAATTCTCTTTTATGATTCTCTTAATCTTTTCAACTATCACAACCGGAGGTGGGGCAATATCATGAAACACTCTGTCATTGCGTTCATGCCATAGTTTCCAAATGACATGAGGGAAATGATGTTCCACAACAACCTATCCATAGGAACTATAGCATTTCTCCACTGCATGAAAAAATTCTTCTAATTGTTCAGGAAAACCTAGCAAATATTACAGCATTGCAAGGTAAGGCACCAAACATCTCTGGAGTAAAGACATTCAATGGCCAAATGGAAAACCAATTCCTCATCATTCTTGTAGAGAAAATATTTTTTAGGAAGAATCATGCCTCTTTTTTGGAGATTATAAATGGTAAGAATCTTATTCTGCAAAACCATCCAATAAAATATGTTAATTTTAGGACTTAGCCATTTTTCCCATACCTGGGCCCAGAAGGGAAGAGGATCTTGAAGCTTTAACAAAATCTCAGTAGCCAAAGCAACAAAAAAGAGTCCTGAAGGGAGCTTTCCCCAAATCCAATTATCCTCCATAGTAGAGTCCACTTTCCAAACATTCAAATCGAGCATTTAGGGTTGAAGCAAAAAATCTACTTCAGAAAGATCAACTCAGGTCTAGTTCTCCCAGTAATCTTTAGCCCATGGGCCAAATCTTTATTTACATATATCAATAAAAGGATGAATAGCAGGAATGGAGTTTAGAGGAAAATATTTAAGCCAACAATCATCCTAAAACTTAATTCTCCTACCATAACCCAAAAGCCACTTAGCACCCTTAAAGGTCATCTCTGCAGCCTTCTGGATACAGTTCCAGATAAAAGAGCACTGCACATTCACATTAGACATCATGAAGTTTGATATATGAGGGAACGAGAAGAGATATTTGTTGTGAATAATATCATTCCATTCTTTTTTCTTACCATAGATACACTAGATCTTCTTAGCCAGGAGAGCCTGGTTAGTAACCCTTAAAGGTTGGATCCCCAACCCTCCCCAATTTTTTAGAGTACAAACATTGTCTCAAGCCACAAGAGCCAGTCTCTTTCTGTCTTTCACTCCACACCAAAGAAAATTTCTCTGAATTGACTCATTAACATCTGCAATTTTTCTAGGGATTTTAAACAGACTCATTGCATAGATGGGGAGACTCTATAGAGAAGATTTTAGAATTTGGAGTTTTCCAACTTGACTTAGAAGAGATCTCTTCCAACCTGCCAACTTCCTATTGAATATGTCCACAATACCTGCCCAAAAGGAGTTGGGAGGTTTCAAGCCCAGCAGGAGACCAGGGTAGGTTGCAGGAAAATCCTGAATTTCACACCCAATAATTCTAGCAATTATGTTTTGACTTGCCTCCGGCGTATTAATAAAATGCAGAGAACTCTTATTCCAATTAACAATTTGACACGTGGCTTGAGAATAGATAGAAAGAGCCTATTTGATCTTACTGGCCTCCTATATAGTAGAAGACCCAATAATTACCGTTTCATTTATGAATTTCTCATGGGATCATGACCTTGAGGTAGAGGAAGAAATGAGGTCCTTTAAAGAATTGTCTGAAGCCAGATTCTAAAAATAACGACCAAGACCCTCCGCCAGAATAGCGAAGAGAATGGGGGACAAAGGATCACCTTGACAGAGCCCCCTAGAAGGCTTGAAGAAATGCGAAGAGGATTCATTCACAATATTGGTACTGTTACTTCTTCATGAGTTTTATGATATTCATACAAGTCTAAAATATTGAATATAGGTGATATATCCATGTCATTGGGTAAGTCAACTTCATAAGCATTTCCACTGTCAAATTTTCTCAGTATTTTGCAAGGACCAAATTTCTTTATCTTCATCTTACCATATGTTCCAATAGGAAATCTACCTTTCTTCAAATGAACCATTACTACATCACCAACTTCAAAAAATTTATGTCTCCTTGATCTATCTTCATTGTCTTTGTATTTCTAATTACTTTTCTCTAGTTTATGTTTTACATCTTCATACAATGTCTTCATGAACTCAGAAAATTCTTCTTCTTCAGAACTTCTTTTCTCTTCACCAACAATATCTCTCAAGTCTGATATACCTCTTGGTTTGTGCCATGAACAATCTCAAAATGTGTCTTTCCAGTACTTCTATCCACTAAACTATTGTATGCAAAATCTGCTTGTGTCAACATCAAATCCCAATTGCGTCATGTGTCTCCAACTAAACATCTCAAAAAATTACCCAATTTTTGGTTTACAACCTTTGGTTATCCATCAGTCTATGGATGACATGTAGAAATATACATAAATTTAGTATCCAACTTCTTCCAAAGTGTTCTCCAAAAATAGCTAACAAATTTATTGTCTCGGTCATTGATGATACTCCTTGGTAATCCATGCAATCTCACAATCTCCTTGAAGAAAAGATCTATTGTATGTACTGCATCTTATGTTTTCCTACATGGTATAAAATGTTTCATCTTAGAAAATCTATCCACATAAAAAAATATGGAATCATTACATCTTGATGTCCTGGATAAGCCAAGAACAAAATCCATGCTGATATCACTCCAAGGTTTCTCAGTCCAACAGTAATTGGTGTATACAAACCAGTATTCTGACTTACTCCTTTTGCAATTTGACAAACTCCACAAATTTTCACAAATTTGTTAACATCCTTATACAACTAAGGCCAAAAATACCTTTCCTTTAGCAAACTCAATGTTTTATCAATACTGAAATGTCCAGCCAATCCAATACTATGTTTCTCTTTAATAAAATTAGTTCTCATTGATCCTCTCGGTATACACAACTAAATACCTTTGAACAACATATCTTCCTAAATGAAATATTCTTCATACTTACTTGATTTATTTGTATTAGGTTCTCTACACACTCTCCAAAGCTCAGAAAAATCAGGATCAATTTCATACAAATTCTTCATGTCATCAAAGCCAAGAACTTCGATTCTCATTTTAGTCAACAAAGATCTTCTTCTACTCAATGCATCAGAAAATCGGTTAGAAAATCCACTCTTATGCTTAATCACAAATGTGGAACTCTGAAAATACTCTACCCATTTCATGTCTCTGATTTAACTTATTTTGACTACCCAAATATTGTAAAGCCTTATGATCAGTATACAACACAAATTCATTTGGCATCAAATAATGTCTCCACTTCTTCATAGCTTTAACAATAGCATACAATGAAATTGCAGATATCTAGTGGTGACATTTAAACATAAGTGTCTACCATAAGTAGAGGATATAGACACAAAGGAACCCCATGAAAATAGAAACTAATGCAAAAATCCACTTGAGCCGACAAGATACGTTCATCACTAACTGCAGACATGAACAGAGATGAGCTCGGGCTATCCAAATCACAAAAAAAGCTAATATGGGTGTTGTAAATATTGATTCAACAATGAGAAAAGGTGACTGAAATAACAGCATAAATGATAAAACCCAAAATCATGGCGACAAATATAGAGACTCATTAAATCCTATAGCCCGCGACTGGAGATTTTCAAAAAGACTATCTGATACAATAGCTAGTTCAAGTAAAGATGCAAATAAAAGTCAGAGAGTAACTTATCTATAAGTTCTATGCAGGTAAGTCAAGTTGAAGCTAGAGTTCAATAGAGAAGCCAAAGATAGTGCCATATTTTATGGTATGAAAACCCAGTTTGTAGAACCCACAATGTAGAAGAGAGCCCAAGCTCTCTGTTTAAGAAGTGAGCTCAAAGTGATAAGAACCTGTCAAGAGCCCAAGCTCTTTAAACTTAACAAACAACATTGATGAAACTCCACTTCGAAGAGCCCGAGCTCTTTAAACTTCTACAACATTACCCACTTTTAGTTGGAGCCTGAGCATCATGCTCATCTCATAGTTGTAGACACAAATAGAGGAAAATCAAAGAGGTGAAGTTTTCTCTTAGCTCGAAGATCACAGAGAGAATCCCAAACAATAAATGACACAACTCCCACAAACACAGCATGGCAGCGGCATAAGTTTTAAGGTTTTAAAACCCTAACATCTTCCCCAAATACAGAATACCAAATTGAAATGTGTAAAACAATGCATATGCCAGGCTTTGTTAGATTTTTAAGTCTGCTGTCAGAGATGGAGTAAATACTTTAGACTTGCAGTGCACGACAATCTTTTCCCAATGCCATGAATGTACAACATATACCATGAAATATAGATATTTTTTGCATATACTTTGGTCATGTTGACCTTAGTAAGGGTGTCGATGTTTAGGCATGTTTAGGGGTTACAAGTGATGGGGTAAGGGTTTCTATATATGGGTTATGTTTTGGGATTTTGGGTTATATTTTTATATATGTTGGTATTTTATTTTGTAAAAGATGTAAATTTTTCAAAATGCCAACATTAGGGGCTAGATTTAGGGCATGTATTATACCTTAGGTTTAAGGGGTTTTCTGATTTGGAGGTCTTTCTAGAGGGAGTTAGATTTTTGAAATTACCCATGAGGGGGTATATATCTGAGCATCTTATTCAGTTGTAGGGGTTCAGAATTGGAGGAGGAAGGTGGTTTAGTGAACTTCTTGTTCCTCTACACCTTTTTCATGCATTTTGTATCCATTATTTCATGTTTTATGAAGATTGTGTTTAAGTGAATGCACATATTCCTTGGCATATTTTGTACTTTCTCATGTAATTATTTTGCAGATTTTGATGATAATAAAGCTTGCCCATTATTCATACATCTTTTAGAGTTTCTGTTATTAGTCCTTTTTCAATTTTCTGCATTTAAGTATAATGTATTTTGCAACATAGATTAGTGAATTGATCTAACTCCTATTCTAGGTTGTAGAGTGTAACCTTTTGCAGAATCTGCATGTTTGTTGTTAGACTTGTCACTGTTTATGGTACAAACCCTAATAGTGAGATTTGAGTTAGCCTATGCATTGATAGTGAATGTTATTACAGAAATCATTAGAGTATGTCCTATATGCTAGCTTAAAATTTATGAGAATTCTGAATCAACTTGATGTATCACCTTTTAGTTTTGTTTATTTAGTTCTAGTTTTCTTTTCCCCTTTTCTCGAAAAACTCAAAAAAAAGTCAGTAATAGGTGATAACCGAAATCCAATAGGAACAGACCTAGAATCTGGAGATTCCTTCTTAATCAAAGTCCACCCACAACTTAGGAAGGTTTCCATTGTTACCATGAAATATTAGTATGCCCTAATGCCTGAGTTAGGATGATATTTTTTCTCCTTAACAAGGTTCATGTCAAAGCCAAAGGAAACACATTTGATTGCAACTAAAAGGATTCTCAGATATGTTAAAGGGACATTGATTTATGGTCTCAAATTCAGCATTCAGAGGATAGTAGATTGGTTGGCTATACAAATTCAAATTAGGCAGGTTCTAAAGATGATAGGAAGTCTACTTCAGGGTACACTTTTAGCCTTGGTTCTGCAGTATTCTTTTTGAAGTCCAAAAAACAACCAATAATATCACTTTCTACAACAGAGGCAAAATAAAAAGTTGCAACATCAGCATCTGTCAAACTGTATGGCTGAGAAGACTACTAGAAGGCTTACACAAAATTCAAAATGAACGTACATTGTTGTATTATTACAACAAGAGTGTTATACGAATGAAAAAGAATTCATTATTTCATAGTAGAACCAAGCATATTGAGATACAACATCACTATACTAGGAAATTGGTTCAACAAGGTTTGATCAAAATTGTCTACTGGTTCGTCCCACAATAGTCTGTCCCACTTTTTTGAACATCCTCATTGTTGTTGAAATTACACAGTTTTAAGAAAATATGATGATTTAATCCTTGAGAGCTCCCATTTGAAGGAGTAAATTAAAAATGGTTAGATAAAATCCTCTTGGATCAAACTCTATTTGGTATAATCTCTCTACTCCTCACTCACAACTATAATCGATTCTCCTTTGCACCCATCAAAATGCTGACACAAAATCACTTTCACACTAACTTACTGTGGGATCAAATAAATTCATTTGAAAAACCAAAATACAAGATGATAGTACTCAGAGAAATATTTCCAATGATTATGATTTTTATTTATATGGAGTTTATTAAGCCTTTTCTTTTCAAGTTTTCCTAAAATAGGTAGTCTGACCATTTAGCGACTTCTATGTTCGTCACTTCTAGAAAAATAGTAAAGTAGGGAAAAAAATTGTGACAAATATCTAGGAAAATAGGTATTTATGTTACCTTTCTATCAAAAAATGAATAAATTAATTTTGATATATACAGATAGATTTAGAGCGATCCAAGTGAACATATGTCCAAATTATAGTTAATATCACTTTATAACTCAATAAACTATAAAATATTCAACCAAATTTAATGAAACCAATTGGAGTCTCTAGATATTGGTGTTACAAACCTAACTTAAAAATAATTATGTTCTTATCAATTTGATAATAAAAAATTTATTTTGAACAAAGTGAGTGTCACTCCTTAAAAATGCAGATTTTTCAGATAAACAATTTTTTAAGGAAAAGGAAAAATGGATGCAAATGAATTCCAAATTTTATTAAAAATATATATTTATAAACTAGAAAATAAATGATAAAAGTCACTAGTTTACATCATCTTAAAATTCTTAATGGTTTTACAACAATACGTGTCCGAAAGAGAATTTTTTTTCAGATTGTTCGTTTCATTGTCAAAGTTGGCCAAAAAGTGGGACACTGTATTGTCGGATCATCCTACTTTCACACAGAATATCAAATTGCAGATATCTTCACAAAGGCTCTAGCTTGTGAAATTTTCTAGAAGCTTAGAGATCATATTCATGTTTTTCTCAATGGTCATTATGGGGGAGAATGAAAGAAGTAATGCCCATTTGGGGCCTACCTACAGTCCTTGTTGACTTCACAGTCTGATAGTTGCATATATTCAATAATGTGGTTGTATATATTCAATAATGTAGTTGATATTTGCAACTCTTTATGATTATAGTTGTATTATTGGTGAATATGGTTGAACACCATAGTGTCACCTCTCTTTCAATTTTCTATATAATGGATGCCCTGCCTCTCATTGCATTAAGGAAATTTGGGTGTTTGCATATTTCTTTGTTTTATGATCAGCAGATCATTGATTCAGTTGCCTTCAAAATGAATAGTAATTAGAGAGGGAATTCTCATCCCCAATTCTCCAAGGTTTTTTGACCCATCTTAGGAATTAATGGTTCTTTTTCCAATGCATTTGACTTTCTGCAAAATGAAGCTCTTCTGGAGATGTTTGTGGTTTAATTTGTTCAAGACGAGTTCTTAGAAGGGTTTGTGTTGAAGGATCTTTTCCTGGGCAAGGCTTTGATTTATTGGTTTGTTTCCATCCAGTTCTATGAATAAGAAGCCTTATATTGCAAGGTGTTTGTTTGATGTTTTAAAGAATTAATTAGTTGTAGAAAATTGTTGTATGTTCGACAGAGAATTGGGGGTCCTAGGTTTTTTTTTCTATGGCAAAGCCCATCCAATTTTTTGGGCTGGTTATTATTATGGTTTGGTAGTTGTTCCTTGCAGAAGGTATATATATGATCTTAGTTCAACCATATTAGTCTTTTTCTATTGTTCCAGTTGCATTTTGTTTTTCTGTATATGCTCTTGGTTCGAGGTTGTATGTATTTCTAATTTTGAGGTTTATGCTTCACAAGCTCTCTAACCATGTTTACAACTCATCTCAATCATTTTGTAAATTTTCTATATAAATATTGTCTTAATTAGTACAATTTTAGGCTTTTGCCTTTCGCCGAAAGAAAAATATTATTTTCAAATCTATTGTTTAATATTTTAGATATTTATAGTTTCTTTAAATTTATTTTTATAAAAGTAATTTTATACTTTTACACTTTATTTAAATAAATCATATTTTCAAACTTTACTCAAATACTTTTAAGTTTAATTTCTATTAAAAATACATGTTAGAATATACTTGTAAAATTATTTGTATTTTAGATTTACAAACTAGAATGGCATATCATAACATAAGCCATATTATATTTGTATATTGATTTGCTTCTAGGTGACATATTGAATGATATATAAATTTCTTATAAGAAATACAAACATGAGCATGCCAGATATGTACTTTAATATTTATTGTACCTAAGTATTGCAATGAGTTTTTCTTAACCAGTGATTAAAAAAACTCATTTCAACCAATTGCAATTAACTATTTTTATTTTTCAATTTCTATTTAGATTTTTCTAAAGTATATGTGATAAAATTTAAAGTAAAAAATATGAAAATTATTTTTTTTGAAACGAATTGGCTAATTAGTTTGGGGTCTTATTGCACGTATTTTAAGGAAACGCTATGTCCATTAAAATTTTCAAAGCCAAAAATTTATAAAATGACTTAATTTATTTTCTAAAGTATACATGTGAAATTTTTAACTTACAAAATTTTATTAGAATTAAAAATCATGTATCATTTTAATTTTAATTTTAGCTATCTATCTTGCACTAATAATAAATCCTAATTATAATTCTTATATTATAATTAAAAATATATATTACTACCCATAAGTGTTGTAGACACCTAAAATTGACCAAGTGTACCTCAAGCATGTCAAACTATAAATCTCAGCCAAATGCTTCAAAATATCATCAAATGGACATTTAATCAATGCAAATCAAATGGAAAAAATTCAAATCAATTTAAAAGATTAATTAAATCATGAAATCAATTAATTAAAT
>MU227883.1:139999-157472 GCA_018584345.1 Thuja plicata | reverse complement strand
ATGTTCTTAAGTATGTCCTGTTAGCTATTTTGTACCTCGAGTCAGCACCCTCTTGCTACTGCTAATATCAAAAACATTTATAAAATAAAATAATATTATATAATAAAGTATATAATTTAATTATTAGGACTTTCCCCTCCCAATGCTACTAGCAATATATATTATATATAGTATAATAATATATAGAGAAAGCCTAGATATATCAAGGCTTTAAAATTAAAGTCTTGATATCTCTCGCCTTTCTCTTATATATATATATATATATATATATAGTTACAAAATATAGATTAGTGTAAAAGTGGATAGTTCATTTACAATATAATACTTATATTTAAAATATTTGAGTACCTTGTCATGAGTCAGTGATAGTCCCTAAACCCTTATAGATAGTAGAAGCTAGCAAGATAGATACATGCCTTAATGAATCTTTCTAACAATAGTTGGTACATTTCCCTCATGATGATGCCACGTTATTTTACACTTAAAATTGATTGTCTATAAACATCATCTTGAAAATTAAAACCTTTGGAGAATAATACCACTATATAAAATGAGTAGATAAAATGTTTTTAGCATTTACCTCTTTATTATTCAATCAATGTTCACTTTAAATTGGTTGTTCCCTTAAGATGGATTATGAAGCGTTCATGGTATTTCAACCAATTCTGGTGAATGGGGAATTTTAGTTGTTTCAATAGAACTGAAATTATTATGAAATATTATGGCTACAAAGAGACGCAATGATGCTTAGTCATTAAGATTGGTTGCATGAGGATGTGTAACCGTTAATAAAAACCATAACAATTTATTAGTTCTGAGGGGATTTGTAAAACTAACATAGGGAATAAAATAACATTCTCCTAGACAAAATAACATTCTTTCCCACTCTTCGCGCATGAGGATGTATCTTCTTGTTGAAAGTGGAAAATACAGAGTTGGCCTTCATGGATATGGACTCAGTAGTTGATTTGGATGGTTTCTTTATGCATCACAATGCTCCAATCTGACGGCTTGTTCACAGCTTTCTTGATTATCGTAAAGCTATCAGGGGAGATACATTGGCACAATTGGCCCCTCCTCTGAAACTTTTTGATAATCGATGGAATTGTTATATGACTTCTATTCTTAAGCAGAATTTTCCACCATGATGTACATGAAAAAAATGTTCATTTGCTCATTTTTTCTTCACCGATTCAATGTCGCTTGTGGATCATTTTTGGAACAACACTAAGAACCAGTATGATTGAAGAGGGATTTTTCCTTAGAACCGCTATCTCAAGCAGCAGCTGGATGACCTAAACAATGCCTTAAAAGTTTCACAAGCAACCTAGAAAATATTAGTAGGCCATCATCCCATTTGAATCATTGGGGATCATGGTTACACAATTGAGCTGAAGGAGGAACTACTACCAAGCTTCAAGGCCAGATAAGTAGATCTATATGTTAATGGACATGTCCACTATTTGCAAAATTTTACGAGCATTAAAAAGCTCTATTAATTTTTTTCTAGTGGAGGTGGTTCCAAAGCATGGGGAGGAATAAGCCCCAATTCAAGCAGAAAATCTTTTATCCAGGTTAAGGATTCATGTCCATGAAAATTACACCAGTCTTCCTTAAAGTAGTATTTTATGACATTAATGGAAGTTCCCTGCATGACCCCAGTCTAACAAAGAGCTAGTTTTTCTACTCATATTTCAATTTCTCCATGCACTGCGGATTGGGAATTACAATGCTTAAATATTCATGAGAAAAAATTTAGTACTGCCCAATTGAATATTCTAGGGCTTGTTTCTCTGTAGGGCCGACTGGTTTCCTTTTTTGTTCTTTGATGATGATATCAGATTTGTGGGGCTTTCTATGGGCTTCCTTTTTTTGGGACTCTTGTTCCATGCAAAGAAATTGTTTCTAGTTGTAGGTATACATCTGTAAAGAATATAGAATAACTTTATATTCTTGAAATACAAAAAATAAATGCTCTGTAATAAGCAAACAACTAAAATCCCCAAAAAATAGGGCAGAGCATAAACATGAACTGAACTGGGGATATGCAAGCTTCTTCTTGCTTCTCTTAATTGGAAATAACTTCTACAACCAAAATAAACTTGCAGTTGTCTAGGGCTACATACAAACTATCTTGAGCTTCTCAAAGCTCTTATAAAATGTCTAGAGCAATCACTGATCAACAAGACAATTACAAATAATTATTTCTGCAATAAAAACAAGTCTCTGATAAAACAAAGCACTTACAAAAAAAAATATTTGTTTCTACATACAAATAAACTTCTTACAAGTTTATTGAAAGAATAAATATATTCTTTTCTTTATAAAGTATTGGTTCCAAAGAAGAAATCAGAAGTCCAAAGAAGAAATCTGATTTGAACTTATCTTTCAAAGTCCACATAAAATCAAATTTAAAGTTATCTCTATAAAAGTCTTCAAAAAATATGATTTACACTTATCAGCAATAAACAAGGGAGAATTAAAAAGTCAACAAAAGAGGCTCAAGGAAATCAGATTTTATTCTGAAAATCCAACACTCTCCCATTTTTTTGAGCCGACAAAACATGATCATGCTTGATCCAAAATGACCACGCCCAAATTTCTCCTTACGTGCTCAAAACTTGCAATACTCAAAGGCTTGGTGAAAATGTCTACTAGCTGCTGCTCAAACCTACAAAACTCCATTTTTATTTCACCATTCTCAACTAGTTCTCTGATAAAATGGTACCTAATTTTGATGTGCTTTCTTCTTCCATGAAACACAGGATTTTTCAACAAATCTATTGAGGAAATATTGTCACAAAATATTGTGGTTCTATCCTCTTGTTCTTCCTTCAAATCTACCAAGATCCTTCTCAGCCAAATAGCTTGAAATGATGCTGCATTTGCTACTATATATTCAACATCTATTGTAGATTGAGAAACTATGGGTTGCTTCTTAGAATCCCATGAGATTACACCTGAACCCATGTAAAAGATATATCTGCAAATGCTCTTTTGGTCATCCAAACTCCCTAACAATCACTGTCTGTTTAACCAATCAATCTAGAATCATTTTCTACAATATATAAAATACCATATCCCTTGGTTCCATTCACGTACCTTAGGATTCTTTTTCCCGCTTGCCAATGGGAGTCCTTTGGATTTTCCATAAATCTAGAAATCAAACTTACTGCATGCATTATGTCTGGTCTAGTTGTTGTCAAATACATCAAACTTCGAATCAAGCTTTTAAACAAAGTTGGATTCACATTGTCGCTACAATCATTCTATCTTAATTTTAAACCTACCATAGTTGGTGTTGGGGAAGCCTTGCTACTTTGCATTTTAAATCTCTCCAAGGTTTGATTTGCATATATTTCTTGAGAGATAAAAATGCCATCATGCGTTTGTTCTACTTCTATGCCTAGAAAATATCTCAAGAGACCTAAGTCTGACATTTCAAACACTCTTTTCATGGCCTCTTTAAAATTAGAAATACATAAATCATTATCCCCAGTAAAGATTAAATCATCAACATACAAGACAACAATTAAAATATTACCATTGGCTACCTTGATGTAAAGAGTGGGTGCACCATCGCTTTTGCAAAAGTTATTGCTCATAAAATATGAGTCAATCCTGCTATACCATGCCCATGGAGCTTTCTTAAGCCCATAAAGAGCCTTCTTCAGCCTATACACTTTACCTGCATAACCTGAGACTTCATAACCAGGTGGTTGCTCCACATAAACCTCTTCTTTCAATACTCCATTCAAGAAGGCAGATTTCACATTCATTTGATATACCTTCCATTTGTGCTGGGCTGCAATTGCTATGAAAACACTCATGGTTTTCATTATTACAACAGGGGCATAGGTTTCATCATAATATCTACCAAACTATTGTTTATACCCCTTGAAAACCAATCGAGCTTTATGCCTATCTATTTTTCCTTCAGCATTTCTCTTGGTCTTGTAAACCCATTTAACTCCAATAACTTTCTTGTTAGGAGGTAAATTAATTAGTTCCCAAGTTTCATTTCTTTTTATTGCATCTATTTCTTCATCCATGAACTTACACCATTTTTCTTATTTTTCAGCATCGTCAAAGTAAATTGGATCACTATGAGAAAATAATGCAAAATTGATGTTTTCATTAAATTCAGTTTCATAGCTTTCATCTTGGTAAATCTCCCTTACACTCTTGGTCTTTCTTGGCACTAGGGAGGCAAGAGTGGGATCACAACTCTCATTATTGTTGTTTTTGGTCTCTGTAGGGACAATTTGCAGCCTTATAGAGCCTTCTATATCTATTTTTATATCATCTTTCTGATCATTAACGTCATCATCTTTAGCAATAATAGGCAGTTTACTTGAAGTGCTTGAAGATGTGTCCACCTAGCCATCCCATGATTCATTCTTAATGAAATTTGCGTCTCTTGAAATGATGATCTTTTTGGTGATAGGGTTATATAATCTGTATGTCTTTGAATCAAGACTGTATCCCACAAAGATACACTTCACACCCTTGTCATCCAACTTTTGCCTTTTCTCCTTTGGCACATGTGCATATTTTACACACCCAAAGACTCTCAATTGTTCAACCGTCCATCTTTGTTTTGCCCATGCTTTAAATGGAATCTTGTCACAGACTGCCTTTTTAGGACTTCTATTTTTCAAATAGACAGTTGTTGCTATAGCTTCTCCCCAATATTTAATTGGGATTCCTTTTGCTTTCATCATTCTTCTTGTCATCTCAACGATGGTCCTATTCTTTCTTTCAGCCACTCCATTTTGTTGCAGAGTATAACTGGTTGTTAGCTCCTTTATGTCATTTTGCTTGCAAAATTTCACAAAGATATTGGAGGTATATTTCCCCCCTCTATCTGACCTTAGGACTTTAAAATAATGTCCACTTTCTTTTTCAGCCTGGGCTTTAAATTCTAAAAACTTATCAAAAGCTTCAGATTTATTTTTCATAAAATACACCCATGTTCTATGGCTGAAATCATCTATGAAGGTCATAAAATAAGTACTCCCCCCAATGGAAGTGATTTTCATAAGGCCAAATAAATCAATATGCACCAGCTCTAATGGTACTTTTTCCCTTCTAGAGTTTCCAAAATTAAAGGGCAGCCTATGTTGCTTACCCAAAATGCAAGCCTCACACTAGCTACTGACCTCTTTTATACATGGAAAATCATATACCATTCTTTTCTTGGACAATAAAATTAAACCAGCATAGCCAAGATGTCCATACCTTAAATTCCATATCTTGGAGGGGTATTCAATCATGCTTTTGAAGGCTAATTGTTGTTATACTGGTGTACATGCTTGCTTGGGATATGCAACTGCTGAAGTTGAAGAGAAACACATTTCTACCTTCAATGGAAACATTTGATTCTTTTTCATTTGGACTGCTGCAATAATTTTCTTACTCCCATCCTTCTCATAAATGACACATTGGTCATTCTCCATCATCACTTTATATCCATTTTGAATGAGTTGTCCAACACTCATCAAATGTGCTTTATCCCTGGGGAAAAATAAACATTCTGAATTTCTTGTTTCTCACCTTGCTTGGTGCGGATCATAATAGATCCTTTGTCCACAACTGGAACAATTCCATTGTTCCCCATTCTAATTTTAGACTTAATAGATTTATTAATGAAATAAAAAAGACTTTCATTACCACTCTTGTGGTTACTACAACCGTTGTCCAAATACCAGACTTTGGGGTTGCTTTCTTCACCAATATTTCACATTAGCACTTTGCTTTGACTGATCACCTTGCTTTTTCCAGAAATCACTTGCATAATGCCCAAAATTATGGCAATAATAGCACTTAATATTGCTCTTCGAGCTATTGTTCTTCTTTCCTCCTTTACAATTATTCTGAGAGCTTCTAGCTCCCTCATTTGTGTCTGCTCATTCTGAGCTTTCTCATCCAGCATTTTGTTGTCTGGAGTTGCCATGACCTCTACCTCTTGAGCCTCTTCCAGAGTTATTTCTTCCTCTCCCCCTGCCTCTTGCATTGGATTGAGCTCTGAAAGCTTTCTCTTGAGATGAATTTTTTGATCTATTTATGCGATGCTCATGGGTTTGGAAAGAACCCATTAACTCATCAACAGTCAATGTTGAGAGATCATTTGCCTCTTCAATGGAAATAACTAGAGTATCAAATTTTGAGGGAAGACTTCTCAAAATTTACTCTACTATTATTTTCTCCTCCATGGTTTCTCCATTGGTTCTCAACTGGTTTATCAAACCAGAGAGTCTTGAGCTAAAATCTGAACTTGAGCTGAAATCTGAAATGGATTCATTGTTCTTCATTAGAAAAGTCTCAAATTCTCTTCAAAACATTTGGAGCTTCACCACACAAACTTTTTCAGTCCCTTTAAAAATAATATGAAGGATATCCCAAGCTTCTTTGGAATAATTAGTTGTTGCTATTTTGGGAAAGATTGTCTTTGTCAAGGAAGTTTCAATCAAGCTCAAAGTTGTTGCATCTTTCCTCCTTGACTCCTTCAACTGAGTCTTTTGATTGTTTTTAAGGGCAAAAAATAGAGTCAGGTTAGTCACATCCATAAATCCATTGACCACAAGCTCCCACAAATCATTTGCAACCATTAAGGTCTTCATCTTCTTTGCCCAAACATCATAATTTTGTCCATTGAAGGATGGTGGTTGCTACCAACTCTTTCCTACATCTATCAACCTTTATGTTGGATTCAAATTTTGAAAAAATGACAACAAGGTCACAAGCAAAAGTGAATTTTGCATTGATGACTCAAATCATGGAAAATAATGAGCCGCAAACATTTGAAAAATCTTAAGAAAAATAAGAGTGGATTGAAGCAATGAATAGTGAAATAGAAACAATTGAAAGGAATAATACATGGGATTTAGTTCAATTACCCTGTGATAAGGAAATTATTGGTACAAGATGGGTGTACAAAACAAAGTATAAATATGATGGAAGCTTTGATAAGAATAAGGCAAGATTGGTAGCCAAAGGGTCCACTCAAAAGGAAGGTATTGACTACACTCAAACATTTGCAACTGTATCATGAATGGATACTATCAAATTGGTTTTGGCACTGGTAGCTCAGCAGAGTTGGAAAGTTTATCAAATGGATGTGAAAAGTGCTTTCTTGAATGGATATATTGATGAGGAAGTGTATGTTTTAGAACCTAAAGGTTTTTAAATACCTTCTACAGAAGATTATGTTTACAAATTAAAGAAGGACTTGTATGGTCTTAAGCAGGCACCAAGAGCATGGTATTCAAGAGTAAACTCATACCTAAAGCAGAAAGGTTTTTCATGAAGTCCGTCAGATCCAAATACTATATCAAAAACTCAGCTAAATATATTTTTATCCTAGTTGTCTATGTTTTTTATTGCTGGTAAAAATAGGTTTTATTGGGACCTAAAACCCCTTACAACCATTGCAAAAAAGATATAGGAATTAAAACTGATAAACAAAAATAGGACTAAAACCCAGCCCGTGAAACCCAGAACCAACACAAAAAAACTACAGAAAAAAGCCAGAAACTAGCTAAGCCACCCGGTAACCAAAAACCAAAAAACAATCCAGCAAAAAAGAAGGGGAATAACAGGATCTAGGCAAACTCTAAGAAAATGCCTTTTGCTTCCTTCTTACCCTTAGAGACCTTTTTGATGGCAGCATTGAAGTCTGAAAGCTCCAAAATCTTATCTTGGATTTTCTTCTTTTGAGAGAACGTGTGCACTTGCCCGGGCCTGCATCCTCCATATCTACTTTTTCATCCTCAATCTTCAAAATAGGGGAACCAGTATCCAACTCTGACATAATGGAGTTAAAACACTCCATGGTTGAACCCATAAACATATTGTTATCCTTCATGTGCTTCTTCAGAGTGTTCTCCAGGATGTCAAATTTGTAACGCAGAGTCTTCAAGTTATTTTCATCCTCCTTGTTCTTTTTACCATCAATCCCAGCTGACCCAGAATCCAGATTACTTTGAATAAAATCCACTCAAATAGACAATGCATGGAAGCAAAGAAGGAGGCTTTTGGTTTCCTTAAACACCCATTTCATAATTCGAAATGAGTACATAGACATTGCCTTCACAGTTTGAATAACTCCAAATGGGGGTTCAATTTTGTCATCCATGTGTTCTTGAAGGAGTTGAACATTCTGCTCCTACATATCAACCATTCTTGAAAAAAGAATATACCTAGAACTAGAGGGAATATTACCCTTCTTAGCAGTGTCCTAACCAGGGGTATCAGCCTCCTTCCTCTCTGACTGCACCTCCATGACCACCTCGAGCTTTGGAGAAATGGGTACATTGTGATCTTTAGAGCTCAAATAGTTGACCACTATAGGAACTTTCTGACCACCCACATCCCCCTCGATGTCTTTAGGGTCAATCCCTTTCTCCTTGGTGATATGGAAAAATAGAGACTTTTCCTCTTCATCACCAGAAACACTCACCACGACTGATAGATACTCCTTACTCTCATCTTCAGTTTGGGAGTGGGGGATACAATCGGTTTCCTCATAACCATTAGTACTCTCACCATCAGAGTCTGTATCCATTCCTTTATTTTTTTCAAATTTTAATTTTTTAACAGTCGGCATTACCATATCCTCCCCCACCCTAATCCTTTTACCCGAGGTGTTTGCAGAGCCAGATTCTCTTAGCGAGAGAATAAGGGGACTGGTAATTGCAATTTTCTTAACATGCTCTACACTAAGAGAATCAAGCCCTCATGTAGAATGGGCTTGCTCTCTTTTTCTTGTGGTTGATAATACTATGATGGAGAGAATGCAAAAGGTAGAAAGGAAATTAAATCCTCACCTTATGTCAAAAATGACATAACAACATGAAATGGTAAGAATGAGCCCTTTTATACTTCCCATTCAGGGAGATATACTCCATAACAATCGTCAGCACCTTCGCCCAGAACTCCTTGATGGATTCGACATCATAACACCCCTCAGAATATTTCACCAGACTCTCATCTTCCGCCTTATCTTTTGGCAAGTGTTGAATAGCCTTCTGGGATATCTTCTAGTCCCTGTAGAATTTCAAGCCCTTGGTATTCAAACCAGTAACCTCAACAATTAGGTCTTTGGTAATCTTGACAGTCATTCCTCAGATAACCACAATACCAACCTTCCAGCTCTCAAAAAAATCTTTCATGACAACATCTTTAGATCCATGAAGGCACTCCATGTAGTTAGTGAGGCCACCCTTGTTGAGCTTATCCCAGACATCTGTTTGATTCTTCTATTTCTTAAAGTTCTTCGGCTCCTTACGGTTAAGCCCACTCCCCATGATACCTTTCAAGAATAGGCTGTCAATAGCAATAGCAGAAACAAGAAAGAGATGGAGCACAATAGCCAAATTCAAATTGTTTAAATTTTCAAGTATACACGTGTCTGCACTTCGCAACCTTGGGAAAGACAAGCCTTTCCATAACCCTATTAACTACATTTAATGACATTCATAATTTCATGAGAGCTTTTTTAGATTTTCCAAATCTTCTCTCTTGTTGTGAGTCAGATCATATGCCAACTTGGCCTTCACCTCAACAGTCAAATCACTACCACCATGCCAGGTCATGATGCCCTCAGCCTTAACTATGATGTTTTCCAGTGCATCCGCAGTACAATTCACTTTCCTAAAGTTATGCGATATAATGACATTCTTGAAAGATTTAATTATTATACAATCCTCATCAATAATATCCTTGATAGACCATGATGGCTTAGTGATTCATTTTATGCAATTTCATTTATTCATCGAATCACCTTCGATCCATACATTCGAGGGCATTAACTCATTAATTTTTTTTAATGTTTGTAGGAGAGCGATCACATCCTCCACATGGTTGGTCTAGACACTAATGGGGAACGTTACAAAAGAAATACAGTTGGCCATGTCATCCCTAATTATACCTCCACATCCAACAGGGCCCAGATTCCCCTTTGCTGCACCATCAAAATTGGCTTTAATCTAGCCAAGAGGAGGGGAAAGAAAAATGGAATTCTCTTGTAGGGAGGAAGATTTAGCCATGGTTCCTATAGTAACTCCAACATTAAAATCCAACATAACTCCATTCAATACATTACAATTCTCCTTGATGCTTCTCTTAATCTTTTCATCCACCACCACCGGAGGCAGGGCAGTATCACGAAATACTTTGTCATTGCATTCACGCCATGGTTTCCAAATGACATGAGGGGAAATGATGTTCCACAGTAACTGCTACATTTCTCAACTGCATGAAAAAATTCTCCATATTATTTGGGAAAACCCAGCAAATCTTCCAGCATTGCAAGGTAAGGCACCAAACATCTCTGGAGTATAGATAGTCAATAGCCATATGGAAAACTGATTCCTCGGCATTCTTGCAGAGAAAACATCTATTAGGTAGAATCATGCCTCTCTTTTGGAAATTATAAATGATAAGAATCTTATTCTAGAAAACCATCTAGTAAATATGTTAATTTTAGGAGTTGGCCATTTATCCCATACCTGAGCCTAGAAGGGAAGAGGATCTGGAGGCTTTAACAAAATATCAGTAGCCAAAGCAATAGAAAAGAGTCCCAAAGGGAGCTTTCCCAAAATCAAATTATCCTCCTTAGTAGAGTCCACTTTCCAGATATTTAGATCCAGCATCAAGGGCTTAAGCGAAAAATCTACTTCAGAAAGATCAACCCAGGTCTGGTTCTCTCAGTAATCTTTATCCCACGGGCCAATTCTCTATTTACATATATCAATAAAAGGTTGAATAGAAGGAATGGAGTTTAGAGGAAAATCTTTAACCCAACAATCATCCCAGAACTTAATTCTCCTGCCAGTACCCAAAAGCCACTTAGAACCCTTAAAGGTCATCTCCTTAGCTTGTTGGATACAATTCCAAATAAAAGACCCCTGCACCTTCACATTAGACATCATAATGTATGATATATGAGGGAAGGAGAAGAGATATTTGTTGTGAATAATTTCATTCCATTCTATTTTCTCACCATAGATACGCCAGATCTACTTAGCCAAGAGAGCCTAGTTAGTAACCCTTAAAGGCCGAATCCCCAACCTTCCCCACTTCTTCAGAGTACAAACCTTGTCCCAAGGCACAAGAGCCAGTCTCCTTCTTTCTTCCACTCCTGACCAAAGAAGATTTCTCTAAATCGACTCAATAATATCTGCGATTTTCCAGGGATTTTAAACAAACTCAGGGCATAGATGCGGAGACTCTGCAGAGAAGATTTCAAAAGTTGGAGTTTACCTACTTGATTTAGAAGGGATCCCTTCCAGCCTGCCAACTTCCTATTGAATCTTCCCACAATACCTTCCCAAAAATACGTGGTAGGTTTCAAGCCCAAAGGGAGACCAAGGTATTTTGCAGGCAAAGCACCAATTTCACACCCAATAATTCTAGCAATTTTGTTCAGTCTCTCCTCCAACATATTAATAAAATACAGTGAACTCTTATTTGAGATAACAATTTGACCTGTGGCTTGAGAATAAATATAAAGATCATTTTTTATCATTGTGGCCTCCTGGATAGTAGAAGACCACATAATAACCGTATCATCTATGAATTGCTCATAGGAGCAAGGCCTTGAGGCAGAGGAAGGATTAAGGCCCTTTAAAGAACCATCTGAAGCCAATTTCTTAAAATAATGACCAAGACCCTCTGCCAGAATGGAAAAGAGAATGGGGGACAAGGGATAACTTTGACGGAGCCCCCTAGAAGGCTTGAAGAAACGAGAAGAGGCATTCACAATAACCGTCGCCATCAAAGTGTTGATAAGCTAGGAAACAAGATGTAACATTTTATCACAAAAACCAAAGGACTGGAGAATATTAATCAAAAAGTCCCAGTCCACCTAGGTATAAGCCTTTGAGAGATCAAGCTTCAACAAGAAACCATGGTTAGAAGAGGAGTGGGTAGAATGAATGACCTCATGAACCTTCATGATGGAATCAAGAATTTGTCTACCTAGAAAAAACCCACTCTGCTGGGGGGAGATAATATGGGGAAGGATAGCCAGTAGTCTAAGAGTAAGAACCTTAGAGAAAATTTTATACACCAAGTTACATAAACTGATTGGCCTAAAGGAGTCAACTGAATCAACACTTGGAGTTTTAGGGATCAAGGCTATGAAAGTAGCATTAGTTTCTTTAAGCATGGTTCTTGACCCAAAGAATTCTTTAACATCATTACTGATGTCTCTACCCATAATGTGCCAAAATTTATGAAAGAAGAACATAGGAAACTCTTCTAGGCCCAGGGACTTATCCCCTTCAAAGAAGAAAGAAGCTAACTTGATTTCCTCTAAGAAAGGAATGGAATTCATAAACTTATTAGTAACTTCATACACTAAAGAAGGGATATAATCAAGAAGCCGGGCTTGATTTCCCAAGGAAAGTGAATGATCTTTGGAAAGAAGGGAGGAGAAAAATCAACCATAGCCAAAGAAATATCTTTATCATTACTAACCACTCCTGAAACTAACCTAAGTTTGGAGATTTTGTTAGAAGCGCTATGTTTGGAAGCAGACAAATGGAAGAACCTGGTGTTCTTATCGCCAGCCTTCAGCCAAAGTGACCTAGACCTTTGTCTCCAGTACACTTCCTCTTTAGAAATGATGTTATGAGTTTTTACCAAAAGGGAAGTCTCCCTATCCTTAAGGTCTTGAGACATACCTATCTTTTGGATAGTGTCTTGAATGATATCAAGTACCTTTTTCAAATCAAGATTGAATTTGAAGATGTCACCAAACACTTCCTTACTCCAAGTTTAAATATTTAGTTTTATGTGCTGGAGTTTCTTAGACACCCAAAACATAGCAGACCCTTGAATGTTAACATTCCACCACTCCATGATTCTCTACTCTAACTCTAGATGGTCAATCCAATTTTTTTTCAAATCTAAAGGGGAAATTACCCTTTACCTTCATCGGATCAGCAACAAAGGAGAGGGGGAAGTGATCAGACCCAACCTTCATGATAGATGACAGCGAGAAGCAAAATTTATTAAGCCAATTTCTAGAGATCAAGGCACGATCCAGATGAACCTAAATAAGGTCCTCTCCCACTCTTCTATTAGACCAAGTGTAATTTACACCTTGCAGATCAATATCAACAAGAGCTTTTCTATTAAAAAAATCCATGATCTCAACTCTATCTTCTATTTGACACAAGCTATCAACCCCTCCAAACTTCTCATTATCTTTCAGAGGACAGTTGAAATATCCCATAACCAGCTAGGGAGAATCACTGAAAGAGTGCCTTTTATTCTCAACAATTTTCCAATATTTAGCCCTACCAGCTTTGGAATTAGGAGCATAGATAATAGTAATAACCCACTCAAAATTAGACTTGATGTGGGTAAATTTAATGCTCAAACAATTCACATCAGTATTAAGAATATCACCTCTAATATTTGTCTGGTTCCAAAAGACAGCAAAACCTCCCGAGGCTCCAATAGAGCTAAATCCAACAACCCCACCATTTTTAAAGATTCTAATTGTTTCAACCTTATCTTTTATCATTTTAGTTTCCTAAACAAGAATGTATCAGGTTTATGATCTCTTACCACGTTCCTCAGCGTATCCTACTTATGGGGAGCATTTATCCCCCTAATATTCCATGAACTGACTTTCATTTCTTAATCAGGATGCAGACATCCTGGATGGTCAGTTGCTTTCCATCCGCTATATCCTTTTTACTTTCTCTTTCTCTGATTTCTTTCTTTGAAGTTCTTCCTAGGGTTCTCTTTTGGGATCCAACATCTTCCTTCAAGCTATGAACCTTAGAACCCCCATCAGCCCTACTCTGAGTAACCACTCCCTTTGAACCAGGTGTTGAGATTTTTCTCTGTTATTTCTTTATTTCTTCCCTATTTGAGTAGTCTAGGGACCACCATTCAGATCCTGGATATCCAAACTGACATAAGGATCTTCATCACCACTCCCAAATAGGGAATCTGGAAAAGATGAAGAATCCTCCTCCTCTGACCTTTTGGGGTCGCAAGGCAGAGAATCCTCCCCCGTAGATTTATAAAGTTTAGAACAATCATGATTACTAAGTTTTAAATGAGAGATTTGGGACAAATGCACTACTTTCTTAGTATAGAAGCATGGAAAAATAAAGATAAAATATTTATGTCTCAGAAAAAATATTCCTTGGATATCCTACAAAAAATTTAGATGTCGAGTTACAAACTAGTTGAAACACCCATTGAAGTGGGACTTAAATTGTCTACTTTAGATGTGTTAAATCTAGTGAATCCCACTCTATATAGACAGTTGATTGCAAGCCTAATCAACTTAACTACTACACGTTATACAGATATCACATTTGTAGTGAGTTTGGTCTCTAGGTTCATGTCAAATACAAAGGAAACACATTGGAATGTAACTAAAAGGATTCTCAGATATGTTAAAGGGACATTGAGTTATAGTCTCAAATTTCAACATTCAAAGGATAGTAGATTGGTTGGCTATATAAATTCAGATTGGGCAGGTTCTGTGGATGATAGGAAGTCTACTTTTGGGTACACTTGTATCCTTGGTTCTGCAGTATTCTCTTTGAATTCCAAAAAACAACCAATAGTATCACTTTCTATAGTTGAGGCATAATACAAAGTTGCAACATCAGTAGCTTCTCAAATTGTATGGTTGACAAGACTATTAGAAGACTTACACCAAATTTAGAATGAACCTACCTTGTTGTATTATGACAAAAAGAGTGTTATATGAATGACAAAGAATCCAATATTTTATAGTAGAACCAAACATATTGAGATACAACATCACTATATGAGGGAATTGGTTCAACAAGGTTTGATCAAAATTCTCTACTATCGTACAGAAGATCAAAATGCATATATCATCACAAAGGCACTATCTTGTGAAAGGTTCCAGAAGCTTAGAGATCTACTTCATGTTTTTCTCAATGATCATTATGGGGGTGAATGAAAGAAGTAATGCCCATTTGGGGCCTACGTGCAGGCCTTGTTGACTTCACAGTCTAATGCTAATAATGTGGTTGTATATATTTAATAATATAGTTGATAGTTGTACAGCTCTTTATGATTGTAGTTATATTATTGGTGAATATGGTTGAACACCATATTGTCACCTTTCTTTCAATTTTCTATATAATGGATGCCCTTCCTCTCATTTCATTAAGGCAATTTGGGCATTTGCATATTTCTTTGTTTTATGATCAGCGGATCATTGATTCAGTTGCCTTTCGAATGAAATTTGAATAGTAATTAGAGAGGGCATGCTCATCCCCAATTATCCAAGGTTTTTGTACGCATCTCAGGAATTAATGGTTCTTTTTCCAATGCATTTGACTTTCTGCAAAATGAAGCTCTTGTGGAGATGTTTGTGGTTTAATTTGTTCATGATGAGTTCTTTGAAGGGTTTGTGTTGAAGGATCTTTTCTCGGGCAAGGCTTTGATTTATTGGTTTGTTTCCATCCAAGTCTATAAGTAAGAAGCCCTTGTATTTCAAGGTGTTTGTTTGATGTTTTACAGAATTCATTAGTTGTAGAAAATTGTTGTATGTTCAATAGAGAAATGGGGGTCCTAGGATTTTTTTTTCTATGGCAAAGCCCATCCAAGTTTTTGGTCTAGTTATTATTATGGTTTGGTAGTTGTTCCTTGCGGAAGGTATGTATATGATCTTAGTACAACCATATTAGTCTTTTTCTATTGTTCCAGTTGCATTTTATTTCCATTGGTTATTCTGTATATGTTCTTGGTTTGGGGTTGTATGGATTTCTAATTTTAAGGGTTATGTTTCACAAGCTCTCTAACCCTGTTCGCATCTCATCTCATTCATTTCGTAAATTTTCTATATAAATATTATCTTAATTAATACAAGTTTAGGCTTTTGCCTTTCGCCCAAAGAAAAATATTATTTTCAAATCTATTGTTTAATATTTTAGATATTTATAATTTCTTTAAATTCTTTTTTTTATAAAATTAATTTTATACTTTTTCACTTTATTTAAATAAATCATATCTTCAAACTTTACTCGAAATACTTTTGAGTTTAATATCTATTAATAATACATGTTAGAATATACTTGTAAAATAATTTGTATTTTAGATTTACAAACTAAAATGGCATATCATAACATAAGCCATATTATATTTGTATACTAATTTGCTTCTAGGTGACATATTGAATGATATATGAATTTCTTATAAGAAATACAAACATGAGCATGCGAGATATTTACTTTAATCTTTATTGTACCTAAGTAAGCAATAATTTTAAAATGAAACTAAATTTCAACTATGTTAGTTAATAGTTATATTATTTCTCTAAAATTATGAAAGAATCAATTAATGCAAACAACTACACTTCTTTACATAGCAATACACTAATAGTCAAAACACAAATATTGACGATGTACTGATGTACTACGCTACTTATTTTCCATTACAATACTAAAAAGGCACACACCATTACATGAAAAGTGTTGTACTCTTAATTTTATTTATCATTTGTCTTTAACTATCTAAAAAAAATGAATTGCTTTATAATCTAATTACTATTAGTTAAATTTATTATATCCATTTAAACATCTAAATTCACTCTAACACATATTTTATTTCTTCATAATTTATTATAAAAAAAAATACTTTTTTATTTTAACTAACAATTCTATTTGAATACTTATAAACATATATCTATCTCAATTTTAAAAAAATATTTGTATAAAGTTATTTACAAAACTTATTCTTATCATAAGTTTATGGACTTTTTTTTGTATAGTAACAATAAACATTGCTATTTCAATTTATTTTTATTATCATAATCACTAAACATTTATATCAAATTATTCAAAAAAATATAATCATAAGTGCTACTAAAGCTTCATAATGTAGACACGAAGAAATATTATTCTCAAGAAATTAAAGAGACTATAGCATCCTCATTGTCATTCATAAATATAGTCATAAGCATTGCTACTAAAACTTCAAAATATATACACCAAGAAATAACATTCATAAGAATATAAAGGGACAATGTCCTCCTCCTTGTTAGTTGCACACAAATTTTTTCTCAATTAAAACAAATAGACATTTACATCCACATAAACTGTTCTAATTCAACTTAAACACATTCTAAGAAGTTTTAAAAACTTCTTGAATGAATAACTCTCTTAAAGACATATAAAAGTCCACGCATCTTAAAATACATAAAAAGACTCCACACAACTTAAAGACAGAAAGAGCAACTCATTTTTCCAATGCTCTACTAAACACTTATTATTGTATGCACCCTAAAATGGTCGCCTAGACTTTGGGCCCCATTTATTATTTTATCATTTTATCAATTTTTTGAATCAATGCTTTAGAATATTTTCAATTCAAATCAATTTCCTTGATCAAATTGTAATTAATTCAATTATTTCAATATTTCCTAAGGTTTGACCATTTTTATTTAATTAAAAGATTTAATCTC
>MU227883.1:82692-93879 GCA_018584345.1 Thuja plicata | reverse complement strand
GCAGAATTTCCCCCCAAGATTCCCAACATATGTGTCCCACGGTATTTGTGTAGTGAAAGAGATCTTCACTCCATGGCAACAATACCTAGAAATGGAAAAAACACGGGCACCTACGTCGTGGACCTTCATGTCCTAGTAGCATGACAATTGTTGTGTGAGCTAATGGACATTCAAGCATTGGGCCTATAACATTGTATTCTGAAGCCATTAACCTAGATTAATCTAACTGTTCATTATTGAGACCTCGTGATAACCTTGCAACTTGAAAAAGATGTAGAACATACACAATTTCAGTCTTCTTTCTTCAAAACATAGTGTCTAATGTGCTTGTTTCCTTTGGTCAGTTTCTAAAAACGCAAAAAAAATCATCCAAACTGTCAAAACAAGTCAAACGTGTTAAAGTCTAGGGTTGTCAACATCAACTATCTTGAAAATCAGAAGCATTGTGTGATAAACTACCCCAATCGACCAGTCATTTTACCGCAATTGGTGAAATTGTACCACATTTGACCAGAGATACTATATTCATGTTCTGACCTAAAAAACCTTGAACGAATTCTTCATTTGGTGTCCAAAACTAGTGTCTATCCCAGGAAAATGTGAAGAACATTGTGTGAATCTCTAAACATTAAAGATTACCCTTTCTCTGTAAAGCACGATTATTGTCAAAAACATTGTTAGTTTGAAAGCTCAGACTCGATATATCTTGATCTCATCATATCAAACATCATCATATTTAAATCAAATTGACTTTGTCCAAGACAAAGGTTGGCTAAATCTTATCTTTTATCATCACCACTTTCAGATCAAGTTATATCAAAATCTGTCCTTAGAATTGCCTTTGTCCAAAACATAACTCGGATTTTTCTTAGAAAGGATCCTCTTCTTTGTTTGCTTTATATCACTTGTTTTAGTTACAAAACCTAGACCACACTATGTCTCAAACACCTCATGGAGGACCTTACACAAGGTCTTAGGCTAGAGCTCAACCTAATGAGTCATATATCAACCATTTCCCTGCTTGGGAAACAGAGCAAGAGAATGATCCCTTCATGAACACCAATTATGCTCTATTCATTAAACAACCCCATGGGGCAGCCTTTTTCCAAGATATCACCAAAGAAGAACTTGAAGATGTGGAACAAGATGCTTACTCCACCAAAGTAGTTGACGTTGTTGTAGAGAGGAACCCTGAACGTTACTTAGCCATGCTAATAAAGAAGGGAGTCAAACTCCCCGCTAAATTTAGTGTATGAACTATATGGCCTGAAAACCCTCTCATAGGTCAGAATACTACTTAGCTTCCCCGGATACTACCTGTTGTGTCACAAGTTTTTCCACCATTGGCCTTACCCACATCGACACAGACTGTATCTAATCAAACCAATGACCCAACCCAAGTCAGTACATCATCTACTCAAGGCATGACAGGCTCGCAACTAAGTGCACCCATGGTCACTAGTATGCCTCCACCTTTGGTCTCATGGCCAACACAATCAAGCTCTCATGCTATTCCTTCCATCCCACCAAACACCAGTCATTCTGAAACTATACCGCTGCTGCAATCAATCCACACTAATCTTGGGATCAACACATCATGCCCGCAGGGATCCATCTCTGTCGGAATGACTTATAGTCAAGGCCCACCCAAAACTACATCTTTGCCCATTTCTACACCCTTCCAACCTCTGCAACAGCAACCCCAGCTTTAGTTTCCTCAGTTCCAACCTCCGCAATAGCAACCCCAGCTTCAGTTTCCTCAAATCCAACCTCCGCAACAGCAACCCCAGCTTCAGTTACCTCAGTTCCAACCTCTGAAACAGCAACCCCATCTTCAGTTGCCTCAAATCCAACCTCAGTAACAGCAACCCCAGTTTCAATCCCAACCTCAGCAGCAGCACTACCTACCCCAGCATCATCAACCCCATTTTTAGTCATAACAGCAAACACATCAAAACCCACCATGGACTACTCATGTCCCTACTGTTACGAATCACCCAGTGGGGAATCAATATCAAGTCCCTAGGATGAAATCCTATGTTCCTACTCAAGGGATATAGAGGCACAGCCTCATACCCACCATGGCACAAAGGAATGTCCACACGCATCAGCCTCAATATCAAACGGACATGCTAATGCAACAAATGCAAACCCTTCAAACCCAAATGATGGATATGCAAAATCAGGGGCAAACTAAATCCTATACCATAGAGGATTTATAAAATTACCAATTTGACCATTCTCTTCAAATGTCTCCATTCCCAAACCACTTCTCAGTGCCAAAATTCGACAAGTATAGGGGCAGTACCAACCCTATTGAGAAAATACGAGAGTTCTTTTCTAGTTGTGTCGAAGTCGCTCATGATGAGACATATCTAATGCGACTATTCCCACAAAGTTTAGTTGGACTAGCAATGGAATGGTTCTCACATCTACCTCATGGCATCTAGTCTTGGGGAGAATTAGCTGAAAAGTTCATAGCTCACTTCCATCATAACATCGAGTGCAAGGTCAGCATCAAGGACCTTTGCGACATTAAACAGAAAGATGGGGAGTCTTTTGTGAAATTCTTACAAAGATGGAGGAATATGGAAAACTGCATCACATATGATGTGCCCGAACAAGACTTAATAGTCATGTTTGTTGACAATCTGATCCCAAATATGTCATTCACAACAGAGTTGCAGTTAGCTCCGAACTTCACACAACTCATCGAAAGAGGAGTTCATTGTGAGCAGAACTTGGTCAAAAGAGGAATCCTTGCAGATCCCACACAAACAAACACAAATAAGAATGGAACAAAAAAATCTAAGTGGTGGAACAAGAACAAAAATGTCACTAGCGATGGTGTCATTGATGTAAAGACGGTCAACTACGCGCAACCCAAGGTGTCACTGTAAGGCACACCTGTGGCAAACCAAAACCCCACAGGGCCCACTCAACAAGAATATACCCAAAACCAACCTCCCCCTATACAAGCAGCCTCTATGTAAAACAGTCATCAACAAAATCAACGCAAACCACGGTTTCAATTCCAACAATGAGATTTCACGCCATTAGGAGAGCCGATAGAATCAGCTTTGCGCAAGTTGATACAATCAAACACTATCACTCTCCCAGAAATCAGAGACTTTGAATAGGATGAAAAAAAACCAAGGTGGTATAATGACAAAGATTTATGTGAGTTTCATCGGGTTAAGGGGCACAAAATAGCCAACTACTACCGATTGAAGCATGTTATTCAAGATCTGATTGACACAGGGATCATCGATGTGACGAATACTCAAAATAAAGGTACAACTGATCACACCATTTTCAATGATACCTTCCATGATCACAACAAGGGAAAAGCCTCTGGGTCTAGTGGACAAACCAATAAAGTTAACTATACATATGCCAACAATGATAATGTCACAAATTGCATAAATCCTTCAAATAATCATGTGGCCACAATCACTATCAAGGACCAAGGTAACAATTGCGCTGTAACTACGTGTCGTGCTAGAGTTGTCTTATAAGGAGTACCATCCTCAACTACTACAACAGCCAATCCTACAGCAAACTCGGATCCACAAACAATCATAGTGGACCAACTAAAGTGCACACCCACCCAGATCTCCATGTTTGACCTCTTGTGCATATCTCCGCAGCATAAACTGGCACTTGACCAAGCACTTCAAAATGCAGCTGTTCCAAGGGACATAACACCCGAAAGCTTCCAAATAATGGTCAACCATATAGAAGCTAACAAACATGCCACATTCATAGACCGTGATGTGCCACCGCATAAGCCCCTGCATAATGATCCTCTACACTTACTTGTCCAAATCCACAAAAGCGTTGTCCGTAGGGTCCTTGTTGATGGTGGAGCTGGGTTAAACATTTGTACTATAAATTTAATCAAGAAACTGGGTTATTCCAAATCAAGCATTGATGTCACAAGGAGGATAAATATCAGAGCCTATGATGAAGAGGAAAGGTCCTCTAAGGGTATTATCATTCTACCTGTTCGCATTGGTCCTGTGGTCAAAAACACACCCTTCCAAATCTTAGACCTTGAGTTAGGATACAACATGTTACTAGGGAGACCTTGGATACATGAAATGCAAGTTGTACCTTTGACATACCATCAATGCATCAAGTTCCCTCACCAGGGAGAGGAGATCATCATAGAGGGAGATCCCAACCCCTTCCAATATTGCAATGCAGTCCAAATCAGCACCGATAACCAGGTACCATCAAACCAAGATGCAAGCATCCCATTCTCTTTAGATTCGAATCCCAAAGATGTTACACAGGCAACGGGAAAGATAGTCATTAACCAGGATACAAGTATCTCCTCCTCTTCAAATCTTAAAGATGTCACAAAGAAAGTAGACAAGATATCCATCACGGACCAAGGATGTGGTGAATATAGATATGAAGAGGATTTCACCATTACGCACATGCCTCTAATCCCAAGAACTCATGGTATGCCACAACCTGTTATTGCAATAAAAACTCCACAGCCATTTCTATTTAGATGTCCACCCACAACCTTTGTCTGATGGGGAGACATAGCGGAAGAGAATCCTTTTGAGCAAGACATCAATACCTGGTTATACCGAGACTCCACTGAGACAATCCGACCACCACTACCTTTGGAAAAATACGGTAACAGTTACACAATGATACAAAGATTTGGGTACACTGGTACAACCAGACTGGGGGCAAGGCAATAGGGCATATATGAATTGCCTCTCCCACCAACCCAAAGAAACACTAGAGGTTTGGGCTATGGACAACAAAGCACTAGTTTGGTGATCCAAGACATTCAAGTTAATCAAGAGTAAGTAGCAGAGATGCACCAGGGGCACAACACTGAGCATGTCCTAATAAGAAACATATTAGCACAGTTGTTGCCCACCGAAGAGGGAACCACACAATCCCCATTAAACCTACACATATCAATCGGCGATAACCAAGGAAGTGAGACATCAGAAAAACATTCCATTGGGAAAGACTCCCATGAGTATGAGTGGAGATCCCTCCACGACTCTGAACCCTCAATCCCTTATTTTTTCCCTCAAGTTGATATTATCATAAACCTAGTAGACCTATTTGAACAACTGACCATTACCGAACAACCCTGTATAGACAAACATATCATTCATCAGACCTCAAGTGGTGCATCCTCATCACAGTCCAATTTTGTAGGCACCATATCAACAGTCCCGTTCAGTCAACCAAAGCCAAACAGTAGTGAAAGTGTCTATCTCGTACACCCTGAGCTTATAGAGTGGGATCAACAAGGACCACCTGATCTTGATGTCTTTGAAAATGATGAGGCAATAGCTCATTTCATGGGACTAAGGGAAGACATTCCGTCAGGAGATCACAAGGTAGGATTCTCTATCAACCTAGACAGAGAAGCATACTTCGAGGAGGAAGCTCCTCTTTCCAGTCCACAAATGAAAAAAGAACAAAAGAGTAAAAAGATAAAAGAAGACGTATCTTCTAGTGAAAACCTCTTTGAGGTGCTAGAAGATGGAAAGAGAGAACTCCTCCCCTTAACAGAGGAGAAATCAGCATTGTTAGCCAAAGAGATAGAGGAAATCAACTTGGGGGATGACAAGAACCCAAAGAACATCTACTTGGCGAAATCTCTCACCCCTGAGGAGAAGGAACAGTTCATCAATTTCTTCAAGGCAAGAATGATCAATTTTGCATGGTCTTACTTAGATATGCCAGGATTAGATCTAGAGTTGGTGCTACACCATCTCCCATTGCTACCAAATGCTAAACCTATCAAACAAAAGCTAAGAAAGATGCATCCTCACGTTGCATTGTTAGTCAAGGAAGAACTAAAAAAGCTCCTAGATGCTAAATTCATCAGACCTATACCATATGCAGATTGGATATCTAATCTAGTACCAGTTACGAAGCACAGTGGCCAAATACGAATTTGCACAGACTTTTGGGATCTCAATATAGCATGTCCAAAAGATGACTTTCCCTTACCAAACATAGATATGATAGTGAACCTAACGGAAGGACATGAAATGCTATCACTTATGGATGGCTTCTTAGGTTACAACCAAATAAGGATAGCGCTAGAGGACCAACACAAAATGGCTTTCACATGTCCTTGGGCAACATATTGTTGGAATGTTATGCCATTTGGTCTAAATAATGCTGGAGCAACATATCAGAGGGCAATGACAACCATATTTCATGATCTCATCCACAAGACAATGGAGGATTATGTGGATGACATACTAGCAAAGTCCATATTTCAAAAGGATCATCTACAAGTTTTGGGACCCATCTTTGATAGAATGGAGGAATTTAAAGTCTGACTAAATCCAAAAAAGTGTGCATTCGATGTCATAGCGGGAAAATTACTAGGGTTCATAGTATCACATAGAGGAATTGAAGTGGATCCAGCAAAGTTCAAAGCAATATTAGAGATGCCTCCACCATCAAACTTGAGACAACTAAGAGGGTTACAAGGAAGGCTCCAATCGATAAGACGCTTCATAGCTCAACTGGTAGACAAGTGCCACCCATTCAAACATCTATTACATAAAGACATCAAGTTCATATGGATAGATCAATGTGAATAGGCATTTCATATATTCAAAGACTACCTTCTTAAGTCTCTGATATTGGTACCACCAGTACAAGGTAGATCATTGCTTCTATATATCTCAGCAACGGAATCAGCATTAGGTGTCCTGTTGGCACAGCATGATGAAGCAAGAAAGGAGAGGGTCATCTACTATCTAAGTAGGACTTTGGTTGGATATGAGCTAAACTACACACCAATAGAGAAGTCATTCCTAGTAGTTGTTTTTGCTTCCCAGAAGCTAAGACACTACATGTTGAGTCACCAAACAAAATTGGTCGCACATATTGATCCTCTCAAGTACCTAATAAGCAAAGCAATGCTCACTGGATGACTGACCAAGTGGGTAATGATCTTAAGAAAGTTTGACATTGAGTGTGTAGATAGAAAATCTATCAAAGGACAAGTGATCACCGATCAACTAGCAAAGGCACCAATTCAAGACCACCAGCCTATTATCTCTGATTTCCTTGACAAATCTATCATGACACTACAATTGGCGATCGAGGTATGGAAACTTTACTTTGATGGATCATGTACAAACCATGGAGTGGGGGTAGGGATAGTTCTTATCACTCTAGATCATGATACAATTCCAAAGTCTTTCAGACTTAACTTCCAAAGCACCAACAATATAGCAGAATATGAAGCATTGGTCATTGGTCTAAAGATAGCCATTCAATGGAGAATCAAGAACTTGAAAGTCTTTGGTGATTCGCAGTTGGTCATTAGCCAAGTTAACAATGATTACATGACCAAAGATGAGAAGCTCATACCTTACAGAGCACAAATGGAACAAATATGCACCAAGTTTCATTACATTCTCTTCGAGAAAGTCCCAAGAGCGTAGAACAAAGTGGTAGATGTGATGGCTACCATAGCATCACTGATTGATACGCCAGGTAACGATACCAAATTCCAGTTTCTAGTAGAGCAACTCTTGGTGCCATCACATCAAGTATCTATCATAGAATCAGCATGTGTCCTTGTTGGTCCTAAATCCCCATGGTACCAAGATGTCTATAGCTATCTCCAAAACAATGTCTTACCCCCAAACTTGTCTAGGAACCAAAGAAAAACCCTCATCCAACAAGCCTCTAGGTATACCATCCTCTTAACTACTCTATATAGATGAATTCTCGATGGAACATTACTACGTTGTCTCACTTCCATGGAATCCCAGAAGGCTTTGTACGAGGTACATGAAGGAATATGTGGAACCCACGGAGGTGGCAACAACTTAGCTAAGAAAATAATTAGCATGGGATATTATTGGCCCACAATAGAGATAGATGCACACAAGCATGTTCAAAGGTGCAGACAGTGTCAAATTCATGGTGACCTCATCCATGCACCAGAATAGGAACTAAATCCCATTACATCACCATTACCATTTTCAATGTGGGGATTTGACCTAGTGGGCAAAATAACACCTTCTTCAGCAAACGGACACAAGTACATCATAGCAGCAACAGAGTACTTCACCAAGTGGGTGGAAGCAATTCCCCTCACTTACATCACTAGAAAAAAAATAGCAATGTTCATACTTAATCACATCATCTGTCGATATGGGATCCCCCAAACAATCCTGACATATCATGGTACCCCTTTCCAGAACAAGGATGTTGAAGACCTATGTGAACAGTTTCGCATCAAACAGGGGTTCTCCTCATTTTACTACCCTTAAGGAAATGGACAAGCTGAAGCTACAAATAAAACAATCTTGAAGATTCTGAAGAAAATAGTGAATGAATCAGGGAGAGACTGGCATTTACAGCTTATTCCCGCACTATGGGCATACAAAACTAGTGTGAGAACACCAACAGGAGCAACTCCTTTCTCCCTAGTCTATGGAATAGAGGCAGTATTACCCCTCGAAGTGGAAATCCCATCCCTAAGGATATCATTAAAGAACCTAGTTTCTGACGAATACTATAGAGTAGCAAGGCTCAGTGAGCTAGAGTTACTAGATGAAAGAAGACAGCATGCCTTCAACCACTTACAAGGCTATCAGAATCACTTTAGAAGGAACTATCACAAGAAGGTGAAGCCACAAACATTTGAGGTAGGAGACCTTGTCCTCATGGAAAATCAGAAGAATCAAGCAGAGCGAGTCAAACCTGGTAAGTTTGAGCCTAACTTTCTAGGACCATTTGTTATTGTCAACTCTACTCAGAGTGGGGCATTCATACTAGCAACACCAGAAGGAGATTAGCTCCCCGACTACATCAACAGCATGCACCTGAAGAGGTTGTATCCTTAAAGGTCTCTATGATTAAGGCATTCATCGACATATCCAGAAAATACCAAAAAAAAATTAAAAAATACAAAATTTACCTTGGTGAAAACCTGGCAATCAGGCACCTTGGCGACAATAAAAAAAAATGCAAAAAAAGCAAAAAAGTAAAGAGAAAACAGCATCGCTCTCTTAGTGAAAACCTGGCAATCAGGTGCTATTGAGTAGGTACCTTGGTGAAAACCTGGCAAATAGGCACCAAGTGTTCAAATCCAACTTCACCATCAATGAGCTCCAAAAAGCTTGAGCACACTTCAAAATGCAAGACTGACTATCCCAAGCAATATCCAGAAGCACGAACCCCTCTGAGCACCAAGCACTTACCCATGGTTAATACTGGTCCACCAGACTAGGGGGCGATTCCAAAAGTTCTAAAAATCCTAAAAAGATTAAAAATCAAGAGAAAATCAATCTTCACCAAAAACAATCAAAAAATTGCAAAATCCCAAGCAATAAAACCAACTCGGTTATCAAGAAAGAAAGGGGCAAGCACGCCCAGTCAATCAATTGTCACAATCATCGGCTTTGCAAATCAGCATTGGGCCCATCTGACATAGCTTGATCAGCTGCCAAATTAATCAAATCAAATCTATCAATCAATATTGTCACAACCATGAGCTTTGCGAACAATCATTGGGCACATTTGACACAGCTTGATCAGCTGCCAATACAATCAGAGCAATCAAATCTATCTATCAATATTGTCACAATCATGAGCTTTGCGAACAAGCATTTGGCCCATCTGACACAGCTTAATCAGCTGCCAACATGATCAAAGCAATCAAGCCAACCAAGCATATCCAAAGAGCCGAGCCAATCAAGAGAATCTAACTGCATCAAGGAACCACACAAAGATGTTGACTAGGTCAGTCAAGTCAGTCAGATGTCAGTCTATATTTTGGGGTTATGTTCTTATGCTACTCCAAGATCCACTATGTGAGGAGAGTAGCTATGATAGATCATGACTTATTTTCTTTGGTTGTTGTCTGTTGAATGTTCACTTCGATTTCAGGGCCATGATGATTTAGGATAAATGTGGTAGGCGCTGTCACTTATCTGGTAGCCGTGCAGTTCCATGATCTGAGATTAAACCTGAGAAAGAATTGGACATTCCTTCTCTTTTATTTTGGCTTGTTTTCTTTATAGAATCAAGAGCTTGCGGCACTATTCAAATGGACTCTGACTTACTTTGGAGTTCTATATTGGTTTCTATGGTCATTCCCTTTATGTTGCAAATAAGAGCTCACAATGCTATCCAGATGGACTCTAGGGGCGTAGGAGTTCTATCTTGTTTGCTTGGCTTTCCCTTTCGGAAATCAAGAGCTCACAGTGTTATCCAGATGGACTCTAGGTGCATAGGAGTTCTATCTTGGTTTCTTTGTTTTAGATTAACTCAGAGGACAAGCGGTATCCAGATGGTCAATATCTAGGTGCTCTTGGCTCTCTTTCTTTTCAACAAGGGAACATAGTTGAATCCAGATGGTCAATATTTGGGTGTACTATGGGTCTCTTTCTATTCAATCTCTCTACTCCTTCCGCAATCAAGAGGTCATGGCGGTATCTAGGTGGTATGTGATCTGGTTCATTTGACACTCTTCTGGAATATCACAAAATACAAAAAAAAGATGCAATGGGGAAAATGTACAAACCTGTGTCACACTTTTATAAAGGAAAAGGTCCACGACATGCAAACTGTTCAACTTTAACGACATAAAAGGTGGCATTTGTATTTAGAATTTGAGGATGATGTAAACTAAAGAAATGTGTAAAAATGGATTAAGTTTATGTCTATAATTTGTTTGTAAAAATTTGAACAAGAATGTACATAGTTTTTAAATTTTTGAAGTCCATTTTTTCATTGCTGAAAACTGCGGAAAATCTGGGGTCTAGTTCCCTCCAAACAAGTATATGCAAATAATCTATTTTTCCACTGATTTCAAAATATGTTATAGATAAAATGTATAGCTAGTGCAGAAAAGAAGAAATATTGGTTTTCAATGTATATTTTCTCCGTTATAACTTCTCAAAGTTGAACTTATCTGAAATCGACAGTTTTCACCTCCCTCCAAATTTCCCCTATCAAATCTACACCATTCAAAAAAAAATTACATATTCTTGAAGAGGACGCTCTCCTATAGTGTCAAATATAAATTTTACATTTTTTTGATATGATTTACTATTTATTTATTTATTTGAAGCAACATCTTCTCGAATGTTAAAATACCTACTTGTTGTATTTTGAAATTATAATATATTAGATCTAATCAAAATATTATAAACTTTA
>MU227883.1:55843-78082 GCA_018584345.1 Thuja plicata | reverse complement strand
CATTTATTTGTCTTCCTTTCTCTTGCTTGTACATTTTATTGCTCACGTTTCTGTTATTCGTTTAGTAGTCATTATATACTTGATTTGCATTCATTTGTGAAACCTTTGCTACTAACCCTCGCCTTTGAAAAGCTGGGGGAATCGAAAAGAGAGGCGTACTGTTATGATTAGTGTTTTATTTTTTTTAGGGTTAGGGTTAGGATTTGATGAGTGTTAAATTATGTTTAAATTTAGGATTGGGGTCTAGTTAGGTCAAGGGTTTTGATTAAAGGTTAATTTAGGTTGTGTTAGTATTTAGGTGAACAATTTATTTAAGGTTTAAGTTTTAATTTGGTTTATCAATTTAGGGTTAGGGTTAGTATTGGGGTCAAGGTTAAATTTTATTTTGATTTAGAGTTAAATTTAATTTAAGGATTAATTAGGTTTATAGTAAAAATTTGATTTAGTGTTAAAATAGTTCATTCCTCTCTTTCTAGATCATTGAATTTCAATTGTAACTACTATGCATTTGAAAAAAAATTTAACTAGTCTATCAATTGCTCCGACTAAAAATAAATTGAAATAAAATAGATACTTACAAACAAGCTCAAAGTGCAAAAAAAATTAAAAAACTCTCTTGCTGGGCTGAGATTTTCCAACCTAATCCAGGTGCCCTTGGAATTTTTTTAAGATAAGCAACTTTTATAGTTGAAATAGAAAATACAAAATATTATAAATTGAATAAAGAAATTGCTTTGTTTTATCATATCGCAATTCAAATGAAAAGCATTCACCATGAGAGTAGGGTTAAATTTCATGTACTGTTTCTTCTAAATTCTATAATATGTTGTTATCATCCAATATATTAAACCTGCACAAGTTGTGGAGTGCCCTCCTAAAAAATTTGAAAAGATGATGAAATAACAAATAATGTTTTTTACCTATAAAAAAGATTTACCAATCTATAATATTGTAATCAAAAGTGGAGAAATTTCCAAAGAATAGAAATTTGTCTAGCTTTTCAGCTATATTGTCAGAACCTTCCCTTCGAGTAATGGTTTAAATACCGCCTTTTAACATAGTTAAGCACCACTCCTACACATATAGATTCATTTAACATAGTTAAGCATGAAATCCACCCCTAGTCCAAATTAGCACGGGGCTAGGGGTCAAACAACAAGATTCAATAAGGTGTCTAGTGGATATGACACAAACAAAGACAAATGTTATGCTAAAAAGACAATTATTAATATGATAACTAAGATAAAAGAGAAAACAATTAAAATTAAGAAAAGTATAACTAATAGTCTTTATACATTATAATTTTTCTCAGTAAACTTTAAAAAATGGTATAAACTTTAATTTGAGATATATCTGAACTGAATTTTTTTCATGAATTTTAAAATCTTTAATATTAAGAAAAAGATATTGTCCCCATCTCCCAGCCACTTCACTGTAAATTTTACATCTAATTTGGGCAGCCATAATATAATCTATTGCGTGTTAATAAAAAAAAAACCTTAACCTGAGCATTTACTTCCACTACTTTCCTTGCAAAAGATTTTTTTTGCTCAAATAAATCTCTTTTTCTCTTTATTTGTTTAATGAAGGTAGACCCACAGAGAAGGAACACAAAATTATTGTCAAGTAACGTCTATTTGTTTCTTGAATCTAAATACCTTAATCGATACTCTCAAAATTCATAAATTTACTCAACTTTATAAAAACAAAGAAGCATATTGTAAGATTTTAAAAAAAAATTGATAATGAAGGAAATGATGATACCTGCCAAATACTTCACAAAGATTAAACAAGATAAACTGAAATTACAATTTTTTAGGGTGTAATTTTTTGAATTTGATTAAATTACTCAAAGTATGCCCAAAAGCTATGTGCTACTGATACACACCTTGGACTTGTTGTAGAAAAGGGTCCTACAAATCAAACTCGGTACAAATTCCATGCCGCATGAATCATGGCAGAAACAAAATTGTATATTTATTAAGAGTACTAGAAAACCCAAGGTTGTTGAAACAGTGAACACACGTCAATAGAAAATAGGTAGAGTACAGTGAAATCAAATTACCAACATTAAGAGCACCACCATTGATAGAAGTGCCTACAAAAATAATCATATCGCTCACCAATATAAAGGGCTTTCATTTGTAGGCCTAGTGGATGCCACCATAGAAGATATTAATCTTGACTATATACAGTGACCAAGTGAAGGTTGTCAAAATTTGGCTGTCAAATTTGCACTAAGCACTAGTGTGTGTCAGTTTCTGGTGCATATTTTTCTAAGTTGAGGAGAAAAAAATTATGAGAAAGAGATCCATGGACATCACTCAACCTGTAATCCATTGCCCATTCTATATTTCAGTTTATTAACATCAAATCAATTCAAAAGAATGAGAGATTAATTCAAAAGAATGAGAGATGAACGTGCAATGCGATCACATCATCGTAGCCAAAGACAAGGCCCCCACTACAAACAATTGCTTCCAATTATGGCATTTGAAACATATGAATTCAAATGGTTTTTGTAAAGAAATAGTTAGATGGAACTTTAACAAAGAAGAGGTTTGGAATAAATAGTTCTATATTCATTGATGTACAATAACCGCTTCATGTTGCATGGTGGGGAATATGGTTTCCATTTTAGGTTTTAGATTTATGCTGATAATTAAACAATGGAATGTAATATAAAATATTTGATATTTAAAATCAACGGTGGAGATTAAATGATGCAAGTTCACATTTTATGCAGATTGCACAAAAGAGTTTCACCGAATCTAAAGTTAAATCATGGAATCTAAAGTTTTACGGATTCGAAGTCTCCACTATGAGACTGAAGAGCCTCTTGGCTAATAAGTTTATAAGAAATATTTTAGTTTTTTTCATTTCAATTATTAATGTTAGAAAATCATATAGATTATATTCTCATGGCATTTTTCATGTACAAGAAATTCTAGGGATGCAAGCCTATTTTCTTTCTTAATTCTATTGGTATGGATTTTAGGGGAAATTATTTAACTTTTAGACTAATTTAATATTTGCATTTGTATTTAATTTTGTTATTTACTTCAAGATGATCTATTGAAAAAATAAATGTCTTTCTTTACCCTTGTATCCTCGATAATATTTTGAAACTCTTTTATACCAATAAATTATATTTTAACAAGTGTTGATAGAATTACTTTTAGTTGAGAAGATTTTAGCCATCAATCCTTAACCATTAATAATCAAATTCCCTCTTAAATATAAGATGTGTTATTCCAAGTATTAGATCGAGATGATGCATAAGTTAGTATTATAATTCCATGTTAACTCGTTTATAAAATCAAGTATGGTAGTACTTATAGAGTTACATTTATATGGTATGTGACCATTTTTTGCAGCTCGCTTAATAATGTTATAAGTCACTCAAAATCTAGTAATTTTTCTATCTTTATAAGGTTACATAATTTGTATCATAGGTTGTATGTAGATTAGGAAATGTAGAAAAATATATATATGTTACATAGATATAAACCAATTTTTATCATTTAGTTTATATAGGAGCAGTAGGAAACCAAGAAGAGTATAGTGTCACTAAGGATGAGGAGATAACGTACAAATATTAGATTTTGTGAATGAGAAAGAATAATAAAACTAAGGCAGACTTTTAAATCTAACAAATTATGATTAAGTAGTATAAAGTTCAACTCATATAAATAGGCTATCAAATAAACTATGCCACCAGCTTCAGTGATAGGTAAAGGCAATGGATAGAGTAGATTGATTTATTGTTCTATAAATTAATATGAAGGTCAATATCTTATTTTGATAAGTAAGAGCAGTGGTTAAATTAGATTGATTTATTTTTTAGTACAATAAAAATGAAGGTGATCATGGATGGTATATGTTAGTAATTTTAGCTAGAATCTATCAAACAAAACCTCTCTTCTAATGTGTGTGTGTGTGTGTGTGTGTGTGTGTGTGTGTGTGTGTGTGTGTGTGTGTGTGTGTGTGTGTGTGTGTGTGTGTGTGTGTGTGNCTCTCTTTTTGTGTGTGTGTGTGTGTGTGTGTGTGTGTGTGTGTGTGTGTGTGTGTGTGTGTGTGTGTGTGTGTGTGTGTGTGTGTGTGTGTGTGTGTGTGTGTGTGTGTGTGTGTGTACATGACATATAATTTATTATTTTGTAATCTTAGAACTGTATAGGGTCTCATTCTGCACACTCAAATGAGGGTTAGTAGTACCGATTTGCAATGGGGTAAAGAAATCAAAACTACTAAGAATGAACCTATGGACAATAAAATAACAAGAAAAGTAGAGGAAAACAAACAAATGCAAACCACGATGCTTGAATCTTCTATTGCTTCTCTCTACTCCTTCTGAAACATTGTATGAATGATGCTCAGTATTGGTATTGGTAGTGTATGTGACTTGGTAGTGTTGAGAAAATGAGATCAATGTGATAATGATTTTGCTCAATGCTTCGTAGAAGAATCCTACAGAATAATTGTGCACAAAGCTTGAAATCCTGGATCCTTCAAATGGTTGAGAGGGGTTGATTATATAGAATATGGAAAATGATTTGGATGGATGAGATCGATCCTAGAAAGTGGAGGATGAATGGTTGAGATCAAAAGGAACTCGAGAAGCAATCAGTAAATCCACCTCTTTAACTATAGAAAACAGGGGATAGTTTACTTAACTAAAAATCTGATTGTGAGTTGTCTTTTAGAACTGAAGAGAAGGTGGAGGAAATGATGTCATCCCAGAGATTTGATCAAGAGTTCTCTTTTTGGAACTGAAGAGAAGATTTATTTGAATATTTGAAATTGATTTTTTGAAATTAAAGTATTCAAACATGAGATAATTGAGTTGCATTTTGATTTAAATAGAATTTTTGAGTGAAATTAAATTAATTCAATGAAATTAATTTAATTAGAAGAATTAATTAATAAGTTTAAATATTTAAATTTAAAATTTTGGAAATTGAATTTAATTAATTAAAAAAAATTAATTATTTAATTAATTTAGGGGATATGACTAATGATTTGGGGAATGAATTTTAGAATAAATAGATGATTAATTAATGATTAAAACCCATTAATTAATAGATTAAAAATAGTACTTCAATGTATGGTCACAATTCTGTCCATTTTGGGGTGTATGTATTTGCCCCTCTTTGATACAATGTTGCTTGTCACATTGTATCAAAGATTCTTCAGGTTTTTTTTTCTACCCTAGCTTGCCTTGGCAATAGTGGGTGGATTTATGCCCGCTCAACAAATTAAGCATAAAAAAGTGTCAGATGAGCATTAATTTGTTGATAATGTTGAATCACTATATGATGATGATGAATGTATTCCTATGTTAGTTATGATGTTATTAATGATGGATGCATTGATTATATGATCTAATATGCGTATGTTTTGGATTTTTCTTATGCAATAAATGAATGCAAACCTAAAATGCATAATGTATATGATTACATGCATGTTTTAGTTAGAAGAAAGTTAGTGAGAGTTTCATTTTAAGAAAGGAATGAAAGAATGATTGATGAAACCAAGTCATTGTCATACTTTCCAATTTTATTCATCATTGCACCTTATTATGAAAAGGACAAGAGTAAATACACCCAGATATTGACCATCTCGATATTGCTATATTCTCTGATAAAAACAAGCAGATAAAAGATAAGGAATTTTCAATTCTTTTCCAGGGTTTAGCTCAAATCGTGGAACTGTGTGGCTACCAGATGTGTGACAGCTCCTATCACATTTATCCTGAATCATCATTTCCCTAGAATCAAATTGAAATACTCCAAAAATAGAAAATAAATAAAACAAGATCATGATCCATCATAGCCACTCTCATCACTCAGTGGAATACTTGAGTAGCGTAAGAAAATAATTGTGAAAGATAAATTGACAACAGGCTGAAATGACTGACCTAGTCAACAACCTTATTGTTCCTTGATTGGTTTGGTTTTTGAGTTTTGATTGCGGATGTGTCTGGTTTCAGAAATGGATGACTCATATAAGACTAGTCTGTCTGGTTTTGAGTATATTCATCACTATCTAATAAAATTGATAGTTTGATTGATGACTGATTGAATCATTCGATTGATGACAAATTGGATTGTTGATAAAGTTGAATCATATGAGTCCATTGTCGATTTGTGAATCTCATAGCTTTGACATTTGATTGATTGTTTGATTGTCACTTTCTTGTTGATGAAAGAGATGATTTATTGCTGAGATTTTGCAATATTTGATTTTTTTGATGATTGATTTCTTCAGGACCTTTTTCTCTTTTGAGGCTTTTTTATAACTTTTTAAGAAATCTAGATTTTTTCAAGACTTTTTAAGATTTTTTAAGGACTTTTAGAATTGCCCCCTAGTCTAGTAAGCCAGCACAAGCCATGGATAAGTGTGGTGTCTTAAAGGAGATTGTGCTTTTGTAATAAGCTTGGGTACTCAATCTTATATGTGGGGAGTACAAACTTTAATCTTTTAGAGTTCATTGATGGTGAAGCGGGACCTTAACACTTGGTGCCTATTTACAAGGTTTTCACCAAGGTATTTGCCCAATAGTGCATGTTTTCCAGGTTTTCACTGAGAGAGTGATTTTGTTTCTCTTTACTTTTTTTGTTTTTTTTGTTGTCGCCAAGGCACCTATTTGCCAGGTTTTCACCAAGGTAACTTTTTATATTTTGATTTTTTTTGTATTTTTCAAGATCTTTAGATATGCTCTTTTGACCTTGAAACCTCAGGCATAGAACCTTTTGAGGTGCATGTTGTTGATATAGCCAAGGATTTGATCTTCTTCTTGAGTTTCCAGTTCATATGCCCCACTATTGCATGATGTGAGGATGACATATGGTCCTAGCCAATTAGGCTCGAACTTTCCTAGTTTAACTCTTTTTGCTTGACTCTTTTGATTTTCCATGAGGATGAGATCTCCTACCTCAAAGGTACGTGGCTTGAATTTAGTATGATAGCTTCTTCTAAGGTGATTCTGATAGCCTTGTAAGTGATTTAGTGCATTTTGGCATCTCTCATCTAACAGTTCCAGTTCACTGAGTCTAACAACTCTTTAGTCTTCATCTGAGATGATATTCTTCATTGATATTCTGAGGGATGGGATTTCAAATTTGAAGGGTAGGACCACCTCTGATCCATATACCAAGGAGAAGGTAATTTCTCTTGTAGGTGTTGTCACACATTTTTGTATTCCCATAATGTGGGACTGAGTTGGAGATGCCAGTTTCAACTAGATTCATTGACCATTTTCTTCAAGATCTTCAGTATTGTTTTGTTAGTAGTTTTAGCTTGTCCATTCTCTTGGGGATAGTAGAATGAAGAGAAACCTTGTTTTATTTGGAACTTCTCATAGAGATATTTGACATATTAGTTTTGAAAAGGTGTACCATGATTAGTGAGTATGGTTTAAGGGATCCCATACCAACAAATGATGTGATTCAGTATAAACATGGATATCTACTTACCAGTGATGTATGTCAGAGGAATTGCTTCCACCCATTTGGTAAAGTATTTTGTTGTTGTAATTATGTATTTATGAACATTAGAGGAAATTGGTGTGATATTTCCCACTAAGTCAAATCTCCATTTTGAAAAAGGCCACGATGAAGTGATGGGGTAGAGGTCTTGAGCTTGTTCATGAATAAGATCTCCATGTATCTGACATTGTTGGCACCTTTTTATATATTTATGAGCATCTATCTCTATATTTGGCCAATAGTATCTCATCCTGATGATCTTCTTTGCTAAACTATTGCCACCTGCGTGGGCCCACAAAAAATCCTTCTTGTACCTCATATAAGGCTCTTTGGGATTCTATAGAAGTGATAAATCTTAAAAGTGTTTCATCTAGACTTCTTCTATACAAAGTATTAGCGAGAAGGGTGTACCTAGAGGTTTGTCAGATAACGGACTTATTTTGGTTTCTACATAGGTCAGGTGGTAGGGTATTTTCTTGTAGGTAAGTATACATGTCATGGTACTAGGAGGACTCAGGACCAATAAGGACACACATTGAATGTATTAATGGAGCCCTATATGCTTGTATCATCAACTATTCTACCAGAAATTTGAATCTGGTTTCATTACCTGGCATGTCGATCAAAGATGCTATAGTAGCCATCACATCTCCTGCTTTGTTCTAAACCCTTGGAACTTGTTCAAATACAATGTAATGAAAAGAAGCCCATAGTTTATCCATCATTTTTATGTATGGGACCAGTTTTTCATCTTTTCTCATGTAATCATTGTTGACTTTACTGATAACCAACTAGGAATCACCATAAACTCTCAAGGTATTTATTCTCCATTATATAGTTGTTTTCAATCCGATCATTAGGGCTTCATACTCATCTATGTTGTTTGTACATGGAAAATTGAGTCAAAAATATTTAGGAATTGCATCATTTTGCAAAATGATGAGTACTATTCCTGCTCTTGCACCATGGTTGGTATATGATCCATCAAAGAATAACCACTAGACTTCTATTGTCAGTTGTACATTAACTATTGATTCATCTGGAGAGTCAACACTATAGGTTGATGATCTAGAATTGGTACTTCTGCTAGTTGATCAACAATAACCTTCCCCTTGATAGCCTTCTGATCCACATATTCAATATCAAACTTTCTTAAGATCATGACCCATTTGGCAATTCATCCAGTTAATGCTTGTTTACTCAACAATTATTTTAATGGATCTATATGTGCAATGAGATTTGTTTGATGACTCAACATATAATATCTTAACTTTTGAGAAGAAAAGACAACTGCAAGACATGCCTTTTCTATTGTTGAATAGTTGAGTTTGTAGCCTACCAATTTTCTACTAATGTAGTAGATGGACATTTCCTTGCATTGATCATCATGTTGTGCATAAAGAACACCTAGTGTTGATTTTGTTGCTGATATATATAACAGGAGTGATCTTCTTGGAATTGGTGGCACTAATACAGGGGACTTCAGTAGATAATTTTTGAAAGTTTAAAAATCTTGTTCGCATTGTTCTATCCATACAAATATTACATCTTTATGTAGTAGGTGCTGGAATGGATGACACTTATCTGCCAGACGGGTGATGAATCTCCAGATAGATTGTAATCTTCCTTGTAGACCTCGTAGTTGTCTTGGATTTGTAGGTGGTGGCATGTCAAGAATGGCCTTACACTTTTTGGATCTACTTCAATTCCTCTGTGTGATACAATGAAACCAAGGAGTTTTCCAGTAATGACTCCAAATGTACACTTCTTTGAGTTGATTCGCACCTTTTATTCTTGCATTCTATCGAATATCCAACCCAAAACTTATAGATGAGTTTCTCTCAGTGTTGACTTGGCTAGTATGTCATTGACATAATCCTAAATTTTTTTATGAGTCAAATCATGAAATATTGTTAGCATGGCATGTTGATAGGTGGTACCTACATTCTTGAGGCCAATTGGCATTACATTCCAGATATACGTACCCCATGCAGAAGTAAATGTTGTCTTATATTGATCCTGTGGTGCAATTTTTATTTCGTTATATCCTAAAAATCCATCCATGAGTGACAACATTTAATGTCATGTTGTCAAATCAACTATCAAGTCGATATTTGTTAGAGGAAAATCATCTTTAGGACAAGCCTTGTTCAAGTCTCTAAAATTTGTGCATATACATATCTTACCATTATGTTTTGTAACTGGCACTAGATTTGATATCCAATCCACATATAGAATGGGTCTTATGAAGCCTACATCTAAAAGTTTCTTCAGTTCTTCTTTGAAAAGTAAATAAATGTGTGGATGCATCTTTCTTAATCTTTGTTTAGCTAGCTTTGCATTTGGAAAAAGTGGCAGATGATGTAGTACGAGCTCTAGATCCAAACCTGGCATGTCTGCACAAGACCAAGCAAAGTTGATTTGTCTTTCTTTGAAGAAACTAATGAACTATTCTCTTTCGTTAGGTGTAAGTGATTTAACCAAATAGACAATTTTAGGGTTCTTTTCATCCCCTAGATTGACTTCATCTATTTCTTCTTAGAAGCAATGTTGATTATTCTTCTTTTAAGGGGAGGAGTTCCATCTTTCCATCCTTTAGCGCCTAATAAAGGTTTTCACCAGAAGATACGTCCTTTATCTTTTCATTTTCATAGTCAGAAAGTGCCTTTTAGTTTTCACTTAATGATTGTTCTTTTTTGTTTTTGTTTTTGCTTTTGTGACTGGAAAGAGGAGCCTCCTCCTCAAATTATGTTGATCTATCTAAGACAAAGGAGAATATTTCCTTGTGATCTCCAGATGGTATTCCTTCATGAAGCCCCATGAAATCTACAATGGCTTCATAATTTTCAAAAATATCCATGTTAGGTTGTCCTTGTTGGTCCATATGTATTAACTCGGGGTAGACTAGACAAAGGTTTGTGTGGGAGGATGATTCATTTTGGATGAACGATACCGCAGTGATAGTTCCAACAAACTCAGAATGGGAAGTAGATGCACCACCTAAGGAATTGACATTGACATGCTTATCGATACATGTTTGATCTTCTAGGTTCATTTGGTCAAACATTTCATTAAGGTGTATGGTACTAGTGCATCAAGGGGAATAGTCAGGGATGGGAGACTCAGATTTATGGAGGGATAACCACTCATACTCATGGGGATTAATCATGCTACAACACCTGTTAGATGTGTAACTTTCCTCATCATCTGAGATAGTCTGATTAAGGTTTATTTGGGAATTTCAGGTTTCCACTTCATGTGGTAATAGTTGTTGGAGTATATTGTTTATTGGGTCGTGTTCTAGATTTTTACCCTAGTTTAATTGTGCAATTCTTGGATGGTTGTACTAGTTTTGCTTTGACCATATCTTAGTACTCTTTTGTTCCTTTGAGTTGGTGATAAAAAAAATTCTGTCAACCCCAGTTATCTTGCCCCTAGACCAGTCTTACCATCATTTACATATTTTTGCAGCATAGTATAGCCAGCTCCATATCCTTGTTGGGATTAATGAGAAGTAGTACTAAGAGGGGAGGGGTGAATCGGTACCTCTAAAAATTTTAACTCTTTACACCATTCAACTTTAGTAATTATTTACTACTGCATTACCGACCATTATTTTTGTTCTTTCTTATGCATGTATCATTCATTCATAATCTTTAATTGTTTGCAACATTCATAGAAATATTCATGAAAGTAATAAACACATAACACAAGATATGATATCACAAGAAACTCTTGTTAGGAAGTAAAAACTATGGTGGGGATGGCACCCACAAAACTTCACTATCTACAGAATGGAAGGGATCCGGTTAAGGCTTACAATTTGATCACTTCTAATGATCTACCCTGTTAGGAGTATTAAGGTGGAGACTGGTTAAGATTTACTCTGTTAAGAGCTTTAGAAACACTAATTTAAGTGTGCACTTAGTTATGAGATTTTACAATAGGACGGTTAAGCCCGTCTTTCTTGAAAGGATTTCTTATGCATACTCCACTTGTTAGAATAAGTACAAATGTTGATGTGGCTGTATGCAATCTACAATTGCTGATTATAGATCCATTAAAGCTCTTAGAATAATAATATCACCTTAAGTGATTGATGAATACCTTTTCTCTACTCATTGGTAGCATGTGTTCTTGTTCTTTAAAGTGATTTGATTCTATTTATGTCCTTCTGCATGAATTCTCTTGTCTGTTCTCTAGATGCTCTCCGTGGCTACAATCTTCATTGAAAAACAACTATTTACAATAGATTGAGCATCTATTTATACAATTATTTGACCTATCTTAGAATCACGCATTACAATGTTAACTCTTAGATCCAAGGTATAAAACTTAACCTTGATCTTTAGTTTGAATATTTTAAATCAGTAAAACTAATTAAAACAATATTAAATACATTGCTTCCTCCACACATAATGGATTTAAAAAGAAAATCAAGAAGCTATAAATACAACTTTAGTGATTTATTTGAAGTGGAATGTCAGATCCACTTTTTTTGGGATGTAATTGACTGTCGGTTCATGGTCATCGGGTTGAACTGTTATTCTATCGGCGTTCCTTTGAACTGTTCGTCGAGTTCCCTTTGTTCATCGGGTTCCTCTCTTTTCTGTTCCGTTGGGTTGCACTATTGTTACTCATCAGGTTCCAATTACCTTTTTATCATTGGATAACACTTAATAGTGTTTGTCGGGTAACCTTGGCATCGGGTAGTGTTGTGCCCTGTCTGTTGGTGTAGTGATAACCGATGGTGCAGATCATGTTTTTCCTTGTGTATAATAATGGAAAAATATAATGCATTCAATCTCCCGCTTTGACATTAGTATCAAAAACTGATATGTGCATAATACTAAAGTGTTTAGTATGTACACTATGTTTGTATCCTTGTCATCATATGACTCCCCCTTTGTACTTTGTTCTTTTCTCTATATGTATATATTATTTCCTCCTTTTATTTCCCCTTTCTTTTACTATACATATTATTTCCCCTGTTTAACTGAGGTGAGTGAACATATCAATTTCCCCCTTTCTTTGATACTTAGGATAGAAATGTACAACTTATAATATGTCAAAATTGTGACAAAAATGTGTAAATTACAATGTGTCAAGTATATGGGAATGGGTTGTCTTGATATCATCAAGAATTTGATCCAATTTTTCCTTCAGTTGGTCTAGTGCCATGTGTTGTAGCTCTAGCCTTGCATGCATATCATAAATGTTGTCTAGGACAGACATTTCAGGGGTGTCAATTAATGTATTTGCATCTGTCACATTTTGTTGTAGGAGTGAAAGTGTTGGTAAGAGCTGAGCTTGGAGCTCATTTACCTCATCTTTGTACTTCATCTCTGCAATTTGTATGTCCTGTCTCAGTTTTCGAGCCTGTTTGATTTGCTCATTATGCAATTTTATTGCTTCTTCATTATTTGTGAGACTTTGTGCACTTGACTTAAGATCAGCATTAATCTGTGCTATCTGGTCTATATACTCCTGTGTGAGTTGATCAAGTGTGCACAATTTTTGTATCAAAGTAATAGCTTCTGAGATGATTGGATCAACTGTGCTTACCAATTCAGAAATCTTTACCTTTTTCAATGTCACTTCCTGACTTATCTTCTCTACCAGCTTGAGCTCATACTTTTGTTCAAATATTTCTTCCATAACCTTCTCAGCATCTATGTTCTGAGATGTTACTGCATCTATGAGTACCACCAGTTGATCAAGTATTGGATCTTTTTGATCAATATCTACATCAGGTACAATTTGTTGAAGTATACCTCTTGCCACTTCTAGTAACTTTGTGGCTCTCTTTAGTTTGTCTTGTATTTCTTTTCTCTCATAGAGTCTTGCATACTTTGTCAATGCATTTGGATCCAATGTCCTTGGATCACAAACTGGAATCTCAATGATTTCATCTAGAGTTATTGGATTCTTATGCTTTCCCTTCTTCTTTAAGATTTTTGGGGACCTAGATGTATGAACTACCATGGCGAGTTCATTTGTCCTCTCTGAAGTGCTTGGTGAAGGTTGTGTTGATGATGCTTCTTGTGTTTTCTGCTCAGGGTGCACCTGTTGGTTTTGTGAAGACGTCTCTCCATCAACCTTGGGTGATTCTATGGATTTTCCTTCTGGTTTCTTCTCCATCTCATCTTTTTGTGCTTCTTCACCTTTCTATTTTTGCTTGTCCTCCTCTACCCTTTGTGGTTCTTCTTTATTTAGATCAGTAGACTTAGCTTTCTGATAGTTGGTTGCAGCTTGTTCTGCAGTTGTGTCCTTTGTGTCATCTGTCGTATCTTTTGCTTCAGCATCACCCTTCTCCTCGGGTGTGCTTGTGTCTCTTGGAGTAGATCCATCATTTCCCTCTAGTATAGTGATTTCCTTCATTAGTACAGGCATATTTCTTTGAGTTGTAGCTTGGGCTACATCTACATTGGTGTTATGCTCATCGGTTTGATCCTTTTGAGCATTTATATCCTCATCTTTTTGTATCTCCTCTGCAGGGTCTAGTTCTGTTAAATCCATGACTGAAGTGTCCTGCGCTTTATCATTAGCAACATTAATTATTGTACCATTTGATGTCTACAATTCTTGTTGTTGTCCCTGATCCTTAAGTGTAATGAATATAACATCATCTTTCTTTTGGAGATCTTTATCTAAGTCATATTTTGTGATGTCTTGAATTTCAAGATCATCCATTGCCTTGTCCAAGTCTATTTTGTTCATCTCTTCAATATTGTCCAAACCAATGTGCTGAGGACTTGGCTCATCTTTCTCCTCTTATCTATGAGGTGTGTTGGTGAGAAGTAACTGTTCCTCATGACTTGTTGACTCTATTGGCATATAAAGGAGTTGTCTCCATTTAGTTTTAGTCATTGTATCTATCTCTAGAAACTTTTTCTCTAGCACTTTGTATGCCCTTATCTTGGCTACAAATTTTCCTAAGTGCTTCTTGAGTATTTCTTTGATTTCTTCAACCTTAGATTTGGGAGGCACTAGTTTTACAAGTACCCTCTCCGTTGCTTCTCTCTCTGTTTGTAGAGCATATGACCATTGTTGGTATATCCTGTTACTTGGCTCTTTAGGTAGTTTATTGACAAATTTAGTTGGTGCATATTTGTACTTGATCATTGACTTTATAATTGCCTCTTGTATCTTGTTCTGGTCCTCTATTTTTAGTGTATCCCATTGTATGATTTTCTTATCAGACATGGTGCTAGATGTAGCAATAGATTCAGTAGCTTCATGAACAGTTTGATTCCTGTAATTCTTCTTTACTACATCAGGCTCATCATCTTTAGTATCCTCTATGTCAGCCTTTGACCTAACCAACCTTTTCCTCTTCTTTGGAGGTGTTGTTTTCACAGTTTGTTTCTTTGTTCTCTTAGCTGGTTGTTTCCTCATATAGGTCCTTACTTGACCTTTCTTAAGAGGGGTAGTGTCAGTTTTAGCAGTTTGACTTCTTGTCCTCTACTTCTTGATCGGAGGTGGAGGTGTGTTAGATTTAGTTTTCTCAGAGTCTGATATATGTTCCTCATTACCTTCATCGATGGTGCCCTATTCATTGGTTTCTTCTGATTGTTCTTGTTCCTCCTCTGTAACCAATAGAATATTTTAAGATTCTTAACCATCTTGTCTTTCTTATTGACAGTTTTCTTGATTTCTAGGCCTTGTTTTATCTTTGATCTAGCCTCTTCATAGGTTCTAAACCTAGGTTGTTTGTTATCAATGGGCTCATTTATTAATGCATCAATTGCATTTGTAGCCTGATCAATGTTGATTTCATAATCTAATGGTGCTAACCAAGCTGTTCTTGGCACAAATGGTTTGATGTGGGTGAGATTTGTATCCACCATAAAAAATATTTCATCCTTATGCTTTTCTATCATTTGCTCAGGGATCCTAGTCCTTTCCATCATCTTTTCCTTAAACTCAAGGAAGTATGCAGACATAACAGATTCAAAATTGTCCCCTAGTGACTTAATTAGTTCACTAATCTATAGTGTTACCAGTTTGGTAGTGTCCCATGTTACTTTTCCTACTGAAGGAAAGTACTCTTGAAAATAGAAAAAGATACACACAATAAGTGATCCATACTTACATGTGTTGGTCTTTACAGACCTAATTATGTGCATGTTCTCATCAAGTTGTTTAAGCAGGATCTCACATAGATCCATTAGGATGCCTTTGGTTACTATTTTGTAGGCAGTATTGACTGATGTTGATGATATGATGTTCAGCCTACTTTCTTGAAATATCTTGTAACTAATCACACATGCACCAAATTTCAGTTCCTCGTTGATGATGGTGTTAACCTTTAGACCTTTGTTGTCCCATTCATCTTTTGTGGGATTTTCTACTTCTGGTCGGGAAGGATGCTTATGTGCCTTGGGCTTGTCAGTTACTAGATAACCAGTGACAGTGTGAAGGACATCCTTGGTGATTTTCTTGGGTTGGTCTAACCATAGTTTCTTGTCATGCATTTTGTTAAGGACCAACCTGATCCAGTCTATTTTGAAGTCCCTCGGGAAATGTAGGCTATTAGTTAACCCTTTGACTTCCAAGTATTTGTGTTCTTCCTTCAGGTTGCCTTCGGCATCACAAAGCTTCTTATAAGCTTGATCCATCTCTAGATCTCCTATCTCGGCGATCTTGCAGTGAATATAAGACCTAACGTCTTCTATGAGCAAAACCCTAGGTGGGATTTTGAAAACACGTCGGTTTCATCAGTTTGCAATGCAATTTCTGGGTAGAACTTATGCTTAGGCTCTACACATGTGCTATTCTTGATTAGTTTAACCACATTCCTTTTATCATTCTTGATCTTGGTAGTTTTGGAACTGCTCGCCATTGTTTTTCAAGTTTTAGGGCTTTCTTGAAATTAGGAATTTATTAAAATTAATGATAAAGTTATTTTGGTGCCCTCGATACTTACGTCGATCCATAATAATGGTTAATGATCTATTTTTTGTGTGCTGAATCAAGTCAAGGATGGTTCTACTTTCTTTTCTTCAATCGCTCTATTTTTTGCTCTGCTTTCTCTTCAAATCGTGGGTGCAAAATGAAGTGCTTCCATCAACTATTTATAGGCTTTTTCCCTAAGTCAGCAATAAATGCTTCAATGACTCGTCGGGTCATAAAGACGGAGTTCATCAAGGAGACTTCCATAATCATCATTGGTGATGTTGAGGATGCTTGGGACTACTGTTAACAATTTTTATTTTACCGACGGATATCGGTAATTTGTCGTGACAACTTTGTGACTTTGCTTTCTTACTGACGCGTGTCGAGTAACATTGGTAACTTAACCATTTTATTTTGTTGACCGATAATTTTTGGTAAGTGTAGATAGCACATCCATTATGTTCACCGATGATTTTTGGTATGTGTATACCGACGGGATTTCTCATAATTGTAACAAGTGACAAAACATGCATCTTTATTCATGCATATTTTGACTATCTATCAATTGTATAATGGAACTGATGCAAAATATGACTTGGTTTAATGTAGTTCCATACTTACTTGTTTAGATTAAGTGGGGGTGGTGATGTCACTAGATCCATTGGATGGGGTGTCACCATTTGCATTTCTTGGTCCAGCTTCATCATTTCTTGAAGCTTTTCTCCACATTTTATCTCTAGCCCTCTAGATATCTTCAATGGTGTTTCCATTAGGATATGTGCTTATCTCTATCAATCGGTCTTTGCAATATTTCTTTAGGTGACCAACTTTATGATAGTGTAAGCATGCCATTCTAGGGTTTGACCAGGCTCTAGACCTTTTGCTCCATGCTCTCATGTAGTTTGGAGCAATGTGACCATATCTACCACATGCTGTATAGTTTGTCCATGTATTGTAATCCCATACATACTTATTACCTATTCTCTTTGGTTGATAAGGGATTTCTTGACCTTTAGGCTTCCATGTTTGCCTTATCCTTTTCCAGCATTCTTCAGTTGTGTTCCCATTCATCTTTCATGTAGGACAGTATTTTTCCATGTAGGTTTCCGTCTTTGGTTGTTCCACATTATACTTACATTCATATGCCTTATGTCCTTTCTTGTTACATTTATAACATAATCCTATGAATGTAGATGTAGACTTAGGAATACCTTTCAGCTTGCCTCGACATACATTTGATGTGTGGCCTTGCTTTCCACAGTGATTGCATGTCAGCTTTCTTGATCTTGGATTTTCATAGATATTCTTTGGATTTTCTTGATTAGATGATTCTCCATTATCAATAAAGCCTATAACATTGTTGTTGTTGACTCTTCATTGTCCTTCAAAAAAATCATCCATTCTTTTATTGCTCTCTTCAGCCTTTCTGATAATCTCATTATGTTGTTTCTGAATTCTAACCTCATGCTTTATCTTTTCATTCTCTTCTCTTAGTTCACTGATAATCTATATTCTCTCAATGAGTTCCACATTTATTATGTTTGCTTCTTAACTCATAAGAATAATCTGATTTGTGTGATCATGGTGATGCTCAGCATTTCTTTGAATTTCAAATTCCTTTTATTGTAGTTTCTTTGTAATCTTCCTTCTGTCATCAATAGAAAGTGTTCTTTCTGTTTCAGCTTGTCTAGTAGACCTCATCACATCAATCATTCTTACCATCTGGCTCTCTTGACCGATTTCCAGCATCTTTATTTTCTCTATCAGATGTTGATTTATCTCCTTTAGATTTGTGATGTTCTCTTCTGATGTATCTAATGTATTACTTGCATTTGATCCTGAGGATTCAAAGAAATATGGAATCTCTTCTTCTTGATAATCTTTTTCATTATTCTGGGTAGCCATACATTTCCTTTCATCCAACAGCTCTCTCATCTTGATTCTAGCTTCTTTATACTGTTCATAGAGCATCTGTATCTCAAGGATTTTGTTCTCAATATTCTTATCAAGTTTGTACTTCTCCATTGTATCATCTTTTCTCTTAATATTTTAAGCTTTCCAAGAAGAGACTTAGCTCTGATACCAATTGTTGGGATTAATGGGAAGTAGTACTGAGAGGGGAGGGGTGAAACAGTGCCTCTAAAACTTTAACTCTTTACACCATTCATCTTTAGTAACCATTTATTACTACATTATTGACCATTATTGTTGTTCTTTCTTATGCATGTATCATTCATTCATAATATTTAATTATTTGCAACATTCATAGAAATATTCATGAAAGTAATAAACACATAGCACAAGATATGATATCGCAGAAAACTCTTGTTAGGAAGTAAAAACTGCAGTGGGGATGGTACCTACAAAAATTCAATATATGCATAATGGAAGGGAGCCGGTTAAGGCTTACAATTTGATCACTTTTGATGATCTACCATATTAGGAGTATTAAGGTGGAGACCGGTTAAGATCTACTATGTTAAGAGCTTTAGCAACACTGATTTAAGTGTGCACTTAGTTATGAGATTTTACAATAGGACGGTTGAGCCCACCTTTCTTGAAAGGATTTCATATGTGTACTCCACTTGTTAGAATGAGTACAAATGTTGACCTGACTGTATGCAATCTACAATTTCTGATTACAGATCCATTAAAGCTCTTAGAATAATAATATCACCTTAGGTGATTGATGAATACCTTTTCTCTGCTTGTCAGTAGCCTGTGTTCTTGTTCTTTAAACTGATTTGATTCTATTTCTGTCCTTCTACATGAATTCTCTTGTCTGGTCTCTAGATGCTCTCTGTGGCTACAATCTTCATTGAACAACAACTATTTACAATAGATTGAGCATCTATTTATAAAATTATTTGACCTATCTTAGAATCACGCATTACAATGTTAACTCTTAGATCCAAGGTATACAACTTGACCTTGATCTTTAGTTTGCATGTTTTAAATCAGTAAAACTAATTAAAAAAATATTAAATACATTGCTTCCTCTACACATAATGCATTTAAAAATAAAATCAAGAAGCTATAAATAAAACTTGAGTGATTTATCTGACGTGGAATGTCAGATCCACTTTTTGCGGGATGTAACTGACTGTCAGTTCATGGTCGTCGGGTTGAACTTGTATTTTGTCGGTGTTCCTTTGTTGAACTATTCGTCAGGTTCCCTTTGTTCATCGAGTTCCTATTACCTTTTTATCATTGGATAACACTTAATAGTGTTTTCCAGGTAACCTTGGCGTTGGGTAGTATTGTGCCCTGTCTGTCAGTGTAGTGATAACCGATGGTGCAGATTATGTTTTTCCATGTGTATACTAATGGAAAAATATAATGCCTTCAATTCTGACAAAGGTATTTGTGTTGGAGGTGTCTCTTGAGGGTCTTGATACAACCAAGTGTTGATGTCTGGATCAAAGGGGTTTACTGTACTTATGTCTCCACATTTAACAATTGTCATTGGCGGACATTTGAATAACACTGATTCTGGAGTCTCATTTGTTTCCACTAGTCTAGGCATTCCATATGATCTGGGAGATTGAGGCATGTTGGTGATGGTAAAGGCTTCTTCATGGTTGTATTCACCACATCCTTTCTCTTTAATTGATATCTTACCTTCCTTTATTGGTATGTCCTTAGGAAATGAATCAGAAGAAGAAGGAATACTTGATTCCTGATTCAAAGGTACTTGATTATCCATACTACCTCTTATAGGGTTGCATTATTGGAAGAGTTTGGGATCTCCCTCAATGATGTTCTTTACTCCTTGGTAGGAAACTTTGATATACTAGTGATAAGTTGAAGGGGCAGCTTGCATTTCCTGTATCCATAGCCTTCTGAGCAACATCTTATATCCTGATTCAAGGTCTAGGATTTGAAATGGAGTGCTCTTTATGACTGGCCCTATCTTGACTGGTAAAATGAGGATACCTTTTAATGACCTTTCTTCCTCATCATATGCCTTGATATTGATCTTCCTAGTGACATCAATGTTATATTCTAAGTATCCCAAGGTTTTTATCACTTTAAGAGTACATATGTTCCACCCAGCCCCTCCATCAATGAGGACTCTTCAGAATGTATGTTTATGCACTTGGATAAGAAGATGCAGGGGATCATTGTGTAGAGGTTTGTGTGGTGGTAGATCATGGTCTGTAAATGTGGCATGTTTATTGGTAAAAATATAGTTGACCATGGTTTGGAAATTCTCTAGAGTTCTATCCCATGGGACTACTACATTTTGAAGGGCTTGGTCCAGAGCTTTCTTATGATGTGGGGATATGCGCAATAGTTCAAACATGGATATTTGGGTAGGTGTACGCTTTAGCTGATCTACCAAACTAGATTGTGGATTGGAAGTTGTTGTGGGATTAGCTGGGATAGCTGAGATGGAAGGCATTCCTTGCAAAAAAACCATAGAATTTTGTGTTGTGACAGCACATTTGCCATTGGTATCTCTGATAGTGATTGAAGCAACTTGGTTGTCTGAAGGATTTATGCAATTTATGGTGCTATCAGAGTTGGAGTAGCTATAGCTGACCTGCTTGGACTGTCCACTATATGCGGAGGCTTTCCCTTTATTATGGTCATGAAACATATCATTGAACATAGTGTGATCTATTGTACCCTTTGTCTAAGTATTTATGACATCAGTTATCCCTTGGTTGATTAAGTCTTGTATAGTGTTTTTCAATCAGTAGCAGTTTGATGTCTTCTATCCTTTGACCTGATGATACTCACAAAATTCATTATCATTCCACCACTTGGGTTTCACAGCACCATGTTTGTAAACATTGTTAGAGTAATTTAGCAATTGCTCTTTAGTGCTTAAGTTTCACTTAGGCAGTTTCTTTAGTCTTAGGAAAGTTTCTATTTCCTAGCAGTTGCCCTTTTAGGGTTTCGGCATCCTTTATAAGGATTGTCATCTTTGTATTTCTTACTAAGGAGTTTATTCAGTATTGTTGATAATATAGAAATCATTCTTTTCAACATGATGTCTCATCTGGCTTTTTGGCCGCCTTAGATCCTTCTCTCTTCTGTCTTCTTCTTCTATGTAATAGTCTTTGCATGCAGGTGATCTTGGTTGCATTGCATTTTAGCAATCACAACATGGTATCAGAGCCACTCTGCAGCTGGCTGTTCGAGTTTTTGTGAAGCAGCGAGGGTTTGAAGCTCTTAGATTCTTTTTCGGCATTTGTCTCTGGTTCTGGGGGGTCTCTATTTTTCGGAGCTGTTTGAGCCAAAAAGGACTCCACCATTGCGTCCAGAAGGCCCGGGAGAGTCGAAATCATATAAAATTTTGACCCTTTTGGCTACCGGAGCTCTGAAAAAAAATTCTCGACCTCCCAAGGCCGTACGGCACGTTTTTCGATGCAAAAATCAGATAATTTTTTCAAAAAAACCTTATTTCTCTAAGGTTTTAGGTTAAAATTATTACGCTGCCTTTACTATTCAAAAGGCGCCGCCGAGCGACCACCCAGGCACCGCCGAGCGGCCACCCGAGCGGCCTCCTCAGCGCCTCCGCCGCTGGTCTTCACTGCGGGGTGTTTTTTTTACCGCGGCGCCCCTGCGCCCCGCTCCTCCCGCCGCCCATGCGGCCCGCCACTCCGGCCGCCCACCCTGTCTCTCCATCGCGCCTCCATTGGCAGCGGCTCCACCGCCCAGTTTTTTATGCCCTCCGGCGGTTTCTTCAGTGCGGCCGCTCGCCGCCCACCGGCGCTTAGCGGGGCCCCCGTCCCCGCCCACCCGACACTCTGTCCGCGGCCCCTGCCGCCCATCTGTCCGCGGCCCGACGCCGCTCCTCCTCTGCTCCGCTCCGCTCGGGCGGAGCCCTATTTGCAGCCCCCGC
>MU227883.1:32567-54837 GCA_018584345.1 Thuja plicata | reverse complement strand
ATCTACTATATAGACACTCATTCATTCCTACTTTTGGAGGTCACCTCTTCGATTGATCAGCTCTTCAGACACATGTCTTCTCTACCTGATCATGCACTTCAGTGAGGGTTCCAGCAGTATCTTCTGATAGAGTTTTCAGACATGCTTCAGAGATGCTTCTTGCTCTATTCTTTTCTTCTTTATGTTTTGGGTACCTGATCAGGCCTAGTTGCCGGGACCCTTCTTTCCTGCTTTCTGCAGTAGTTTAGTAGTTTTGCTTCTCCCTAAGTTACACTTAAGGGGGGGTGTTAGAGTAATTTAGCAATTGCTCTTTAGTGCTTAAGTTTCACTTAGGCAGTTTCTTTAGTCTTAGGAAAGTTTCTATTTCCTAGCAGTTTCCCTTTTAGGGTTTCGGCATCCTTTATAAGGATTGTCATCTTTGTATTTCTTACTAAGGAGTTTATTCAGTATTGTTGATAATATAGAAATCATTCTTTTCAACATGATGTCTCCTCTGGCTTTTTGGCCGCCTTAGATCCTTCTCTCTTTTGTCTTCTTCTTCTGTGTAATAGTCTTTGCATGCAGGTGATCTTGGTTGCATTGCGTTTTAGCAATCTCAACAAACATGATCTACGCCATCATTTTACACTACACTGACAAACAGGGCATAGCACTACCCGATTCCAAGGTTACCCGATACTGCCAAGTTCAGAGCATCCTGACAAACACTATTTAGTGTTACCCAATGACAAAAGGGATAAAGGAACCCGATGAGTAACAAAAGTGAAACCTGATGAAATAGAAAAGAGAGGAACCTGATAGATGAAGGGAACCCAATGATCAGTTCAATAAGGAACACTGACAGACTTTCAGTTCAACCCGACGACCAAGAACCAACAGTCAGTTACATCCCACAAAAAGTGGATCTGGCTTTCCACGTTAGATAAATCACTGAAGTTGTATATATAGCTTCTTTATTTTGTTTTTAAATCCATTATGTGGGGAGGAAGAAATGTATTTAATATTGTTTTAATCAGTTTAACTGATTTAAAACATGCAAACTAAAGATCAAGGTCAAGTTCTAAACCTTGGATCTAGAGTTAAATTTGTAATGCATGATTCTAGAATAGGTCAAATACTTCTATAAATAGATTCTCAATCTATTGTGAACATGTTGTTGTTCGATGATGATTGTAGCCACGGAGAGCATCTAAGGACTAGACAAGAGATTTCATGCCGAAGGATAGAAATGAATCAAATCAGTTTCAAGAACAAAAACACAGGCTACCGACGAGCAGAGAAAAGGTATTAATCAATCACTATAGGTGATATTATTATTATGAGATCTTTAATGGATCTATGATCAGCAATTGTAGATTGCATATAGTCAGGTCAAACATATGTACTCATTCTAACAAGTGTAGTACACTTAAGAAATCCTTTCAAGAAATGTGGACTTAACAGCCCTATTGTAAATCTCTTAACCAAGTGCACACTTAAATTAGTGTTGCTAAAGCTCTTAACAGAGTAGATCTTAACTGGTCTCCACTTTAATACTCCTAACAGGGTAGATCATTAGAAGTGATCAATTGTAAGCCTTTACTGGCTCCCTTCCATTCTACAGATAGTGAAGTTTTGTGGGTGCCATCCCCACCATAGTTTTTACTTCCTAACAGGAGTTTTCTGCAATATCATATCTTGTGTTATGTGTTTATTATTTTTATAAATGTTTCTATGAATGTTGAAAATAATTAAAGATTATGAATTAATACTACTTGCATAAGAAAGAACAAATAGCAATTGTCGGTAATATAGTAAAGAATGACTACTAATGATGAAAGGTGAAAAGAGTTAAAAAATTTAGAGGTACTGAGTCACCCCTCCCCTCTCAGTACTACTTCCCATTAATCCCAACAATTGGTATCAGAGCCAAGTCTCTTGTTGGAAAGCTTAAAGGCTTAAGAGCAAAGATCTTACAATGGAGAAGTACAAACTTGATATGAATATTGAGAATAAAAAGCTTGAGATACAGATGTTCTATGAATAGTATAAAGAAGAAAGAGTCAAGATGAGAGAGCTATTGGATGAGAGGAAATGTAAGGAAACTAGGAGCAATGAAAAAGATTATCAAGAAGAAGAGATTCCAAATTTCTTTGAGTCTTCAGGATCAACCACAAGCAAAGCATCAGATGCATTAGAAGAGAACATCACAAATCTAAAGGAGATAAATCAACATCTAACAAAGAAAATAAAGATGTTGCAAATCGCTCAAGAGTCCCAGATGGTAAGAATGATTGATGTGATGAGTTTTTCTAGATAAGCTAAAACAAAAAGAACTCTAGCTATTGATGAAAAAAGGAAGATTACAGAGAAACTACAAGAGGAGTTAGAAATTCAAAGAAATGTTGAGCATCACCATGAGATTACAAATTAGATTATTCTTATGAGTCAAGAAGCAAACAAAATAAATATGGAACTCATTGAAAGAATACAGATTATCGGTGAACTAAGAGAAGAGAATGAAAAACTAAAGCATGAGGTTAGAATTCAGCAACAACATAATGAGATTATCAGAAAGGCTGAAGAGAGCAATAAAAGAATGGATGATTTTCTTGAAGGACAACGAAGAGTCAACAACAACAACAGTCTAATATTTACCAAAAATGGAGAATCATCAAATCAAGCAAATCCAAAGAATGTCTATGAAAATCCAAGACCAAGAAATCTTATATGCAAGCACTATGGAAAGCAAGGCCACACATCAAATGTATGCAGAGGTAAAATGAAAGGTATTCCTAAATCTACATCTTCATTCATAGGATTATGTTATAAATGTAACAAGAAAGGACATAAAGCATATGAATTTAAGTCTAAGGTGGATAAAACAAAGAAAGAAACCTACATGGACAAATATTGTCCTACATGCAAAATGAATGGGCACACAACTGAAGAATGCTGGAAAAAGAAAAGGCAAGCATGGAAGCCTAAAGGTCAAGAAATTCCTTATCAACCAAAGAGAATTTGTAATCAATATGTATGGGACTACAATACATGGACAAATTTTATAGCATGTGGTAGATATGGTCACATGTTGCAAACTACATGAGAGCATGGACCAAAAGGTCTAGAGGTTGGACAAACCCCGGAATGGCATGCTTACACTGTCACAAAGTTGGTCATCTCAAGAAAGACTACAAAGACCGAATGACAGAGACAAGCACATATCCCAATGGAAACATCATTGAAGATATCCGGAGGGCTATAGACAAAATGTGGAGAAAAGCTTCAAGCAATGATGAAGCTGGACCAAACAATGAAAATGGTGACACCCCATCCAATGGATCTAGTGACATCACCAACCCCACTTAAGATGAACAAGTAAGTATGGAACTGCATTACACCAAGTCATATTTTGCATCAGTTCCATTATACAAATTGATAAATAGTCAAAATATACATGAATAAAGATGCATATTATGTTACTTGTTACAATTCTAAGAAATCAACCCCACCGATATACACATACCGAAAATCATCGGTGAACAAAATGGATGAGTTGTTTACACTTACCGGAAATTTTCAGTCAACACATAAAATGGCTAAGTTGCTAAAGTAACCTGACACCCATCGGTAAGGAAGGAAAGATATAAAGTTTTCATGACACAATACTGATATCCGTAGGTAAAAGAAAAATTGTCAACAACTGTCCTGAGCATCCTGTCAACACTGACGGTGATTTGTAGAGTCTTCCCGATGAAATCCATCTTAATGACCTGATGAGTAGTTGAGAATTTATTACAGACTTAGGCAAAAGTCTATAAATAGTTGGTGGGAGCACTTCATTTTGCACCCGCAATTTGAAGAGAAAAAGCAGAGCGAAAAATAGAGCGATTGAAGAACATTCAGCAAAGCAACCTCGACTCGATCCAGCGCACCCCAAATAGATCATTCACCAGTATCACAGATTGAAGTAAGTACCAAGGGCACCAAAATAACTTTGTTGTTATTTTCTAGAAAGCCCTAAATTTTCAAAAAGCCCTAAATTTAAAAAGTGATGGCAATAACTTCAAGAACCATAAAGATCAATGAACGACAAGAAGAATATGGTTAGGTTAATTAAGAACAGCACATGTGTAGAGCCTAAATACAAGATATTCCTAGAGATTGCATCACAACCTGATGAAACTGGCGCATTCTCTAAGATTCCACCTAGGGTTTTTGCTGATAAAGGACGTAAGGTCCTACATTCACTGTAAGATTGCTAAAATAGGTGATCTGGAGATGGATGAAGCTTACAAGAAGCTTTGTGATGCAAAAGGAAACCTAAAATATTAACATAATCATATGCAAGTTAAAGGGTTAACAAATTCCCTACATTTCCTGAGGGACTTCAAAACAGACTAGATCAGGTTGGTACTTAGCAGAATGCATGATCAGAAGTTGTGGTTGGATCAACCCAAACAAATCACTAAGGATATCCTTCATGATGTCACTGGTTATCGAATAACCGACAAGCCTAAGGCTCATAAGCATCTTTCCAAGCTAGAAGTTGAAAATCTTACAAAAGCTGAATGGGATAACAGAGGTCTTAAGGTTAACACCATCACCGATGAGGAACTGAGGTTCAGTGCATGTGTGATTGGTTATAATATCTTTCAGGCAAGCACGATGAACATATCATCAACATCATTAAGCACGGCTTACAAGATAGTGAAAAAGGGAATATAGATGGATCTGTGTGAGATCCTGCTAAAGAAACTTGATGAGAACATTAACATAATAAGGTCTGCAAAGACTAACAAATGTAAGTTTGGCTCACTTATCATGTGTATATTTTTCTACTTTCAAGAATACTTTTCTTCAGTGGGAAAAGTGAAATGGGACACAACAAAGCCGGTGACACTACAAATTAGTGAACTAATTAAGTCACTAAGAGATAACTTTAATTCAGTTATGACTGCATACTTCCTTGAATTCAAGGAAAAGATGATGGAAAGAACAAGGATCCCTGAGCAACTGATTGAAAGACATAGGGATGAGATATGTTTTATGGTGGATACAGATTTCACACACATAGAACTGGTTGTACCAAGAACAGCTTGGTTAGCCCCACTTGATTATGAAATCAATATAGATCAAGCAACCAATGCTATTGATGCATTGATCAATGAGCCCATTGATAGCAAAAAACCAAGGTTTGGCACTTATGAAGAGGTCGGGTCAAAGATAAAAAGAGGCCTAGAAATCAAGAAAAATGTTAATAAGAAGGATAAGATGGTTAAGAATCTTAAAAAGATTCTATCGGTCACTGAGGATGAACAAGAACAACTAGAGGAAACCAATGAACAGGGTACCATCGGTGAAGGACAAGATGAGAAGAAATCAGTTCTGAGGCCACTGAATCTCATACATCTCCACCTCCTACAAAGAAATAGAGGACAAGGAGTCAAACTGCTAAGACTGATACCACACCTCCTAAGAAAGGTCAAGTAAGGACCTATAAAAGGAAGCAACTGACACAGAAGAAAACAAAGCAGAAAACTATGAAGGCAACACCTACAAAGAGAAGAAAAAGACTAGTCAGGACCAAAGCCGACATAGAAGATACTAAAGATGATGAGCCATATGTAGTGAAGAAAAATTACATAAATCAAACAATTGATGAGGTTGTTGAATCTATTGTTGCATTTGGCACCATGTATGATAAGAAAATCAAACAATGGGATACACTCAAACCAGAGGACCAAAATAAGATAAAAGAGGCAATAATTAGGTCAATGGTAAAATTCAAATATGTACCAGCTGAATTCATCAACCAAATACCTAAAGAGATGGGTAAGTGATTATCTCAACAATGGTTATATGCTCTACAAACCAAAAGAGAAGCAAGGGAGAGGGTACTTGTAAAACTAATGCATCCCGAATCTAAGATTGAAGAAATCAAAGAAATTATGAAGAAGCACTCAAGAAAATTTGTAGCTAAAATTAGAGCTTACAAAGTGCTAGAAGATAAGTTTATAGAACTAGATACAATGACCGAAACAAAATGGAGACAACTCCTAGATCTTCCTGCAGAGTCAACAAGCGGTGAGAAACAATTACTTCTCACCAACACACCTCATAGAGAGTAGGGGAAAGATAAGGCAAGTCCTCAGCACATTTCTTTGGACAATGTTGAAGACATGGAACCAATAGATTTGGACAAATTCATGGATGATCTTGACATTCAAGACATCACCAATTATGACTCTGATAAAGATCTGTAGAAGAAATATGATGTAATATTCATAACACTTAAGGATCAGGAAAGGAAACAAGAATTGAAGAAATCAGAGGACAAAGAAATGAATGTTGCTAATGAAGTATGGCCAGACACTTCAGTCATGGACATAACAGAACTAGACCCTGCAGATCAAATACCAAAAGATGAGGACGTCGCTGCTCAAAAATACTAGACCGATGAGCAAGACACCACTCTAGATACAACCCAAGCTAGCACACAAAGAAATATGCCTGTATTAATGAAGGAAATTAATATACTAGAGGGTAATGATGGATCTACTACAGAAGATACAAGCACACCCGAGGACAAGGGTGATGAAGAAGCAAAAGGCACCACAAATGACAAAAAGGACACAACTGCAGAACAAGCTACAACTGATGATCAGAAAGATAAATCTACTAATCAAAAAAAAGAGGAAACACAAAAGGTAGAAGAGGACATGCAGAAAGAAAAGAGTGAAGAAGCAAAGAAAGATGAGCTGAAAAAGAAAACAGAAGAAAAATTTGTAGAGACACCCAAGGTTGATGGAGAGACATCTTCACAAAACTAACAAGTGCACCCCGAGCAGAAAACTCAAGAAGCATCATCAACAAAGCCTTCACCAAGCACTTTAGAGAGGACAAGTGAACTAGCAATGGTAGTTCATACATCTGTGTCTCGACAAGTCTCAAAGAAGAAGAAGAGAAAGCATAAGAATCTAGTAACTCTAGATGAAATCATTGAGATCCAAAGACATTGGATCCAACTGAATTAACAAAGTATGCAAAACTTTGTGAGAGAAAAGTAATGCAAGATGAGTTGAGAAAGGCCACAAAAGAGGCAAAGATACTTGAAGTAGCATGAGGTATACTTCAACAAATTGTACCTAATGTAGATGTTGATCAAACAACCCTAATGCTTGATCAATTAGTGGTTCTCACGGATGCAATAATATCTTAGAACATTGATGCTGAGAAATCTATGGAAGAAAGGCTTGAAAATTAATATCAGTTCAAGTTAGCTGAAAAGATAAGCCAAGAAGTGGCATTGCAAAAGGTAAATCTTTCTGAATTGATTAGTGCAATAGATCCAATAATCTCAGAAGCTATAACCTTAATACAGAAGTTATGTACACTTGATCAACTCACTAAGGAGTATACCGAAAAGACAGCACAAATAGATGTTGATCTTTAGACAAGTACACAAAGTCTCATGAATAACGAAGAGGCAATAAAATTGCACAATGAGCAACTCAAGTAAGCTCAGAAATTTAAACAAGACATTCAAATTGTAGAGACAAAGTATAGAGATGAGGTAAATGATCTTCAAGCACAACTCTTACTGACACTCACACTACTGCAACAACATGTGATAGAGGCAAATGCGCTAATTGCCACCCTAGAAATGTTTGTCCTTGATAGAATTTATGATATGCATGCAAGACTAGAGCTAGAGCACATGGCACTAGAGCTACTAAAAGAAAAATGGGATAAATTGCTCGAAGATATCAAGAACACCCACTCACATATTCTTGACACATTGTAAGTTACACATTTTTGGCATATTATAAGTTGTACATTTTTGTCATGAGTATCAAATAAAGGGGGAAGTGATATGTACATACAGTTCAGTCAGTATAAAGGGGAAATGATGTACAGTCAAAAAATTTGAAAGAGCAAAGAACAGGGAATGTATAGTAAAAAGGAAAGTATACATGTACATATAAGTTTACTATACCAATGCATACATTTAGGGGATTCATATAATGAAAAGGATATAGACATGGTGTACATACTAAACACATTATTACTATGCACATATCAGTTTTTGATACTAATGTCAAAGGGGGAGATTGAAGCATTAAATTTTTCCATTAGTATATACAAGGAAAAACATGATCTACACCATTGGTTTACACTACACCGACAGATAGGGAACAACACTACCTGATGCCAAGCTTACCCAATATTGCCAAGTTCAAAGCATCTTGACAAACACTATTTAGTGTTACCTGATGAAAAAATGGATAAATGAACCCAACGAGTAACAATAGTTCAACCTGACGCAATAGCAAAGAGAGGAACCCAGAAGATGAAGGGAACCCGATGATCAGTTCAACAAGGAACACTGAAAGACTTTCAGTTTAACCTGACGACCAAGAACCCACAGTCAGTTACATCCCACAAAAAGGGGATCTGACTTTCCATGTTAGATAAATCACTGAAGTTGTATATATAGCTTCTTGATTTGTTTTTAAATCCATTATGTGTGGAGGAAGCAATGTATTTAATATTGTTTTAATTATTTTAACTGATTTAAAACATGCAAAATAAAGATCAAGGTCAAGTTGTAAACCTTGGATCTAGAGTTAACTTTATAATGCGTGATTCTAGAATAGGTCAAATACTTCTATAAATAGATGCTCAATTTATTGTGAACATGTTTTTGTTCGATGATGATTGTAGCCACGGAGAGCATCTAAGGACCAGATAAGAGATTTCATGCAGAAGGACAAAAATGAATCAAATCAGTTTCAAGAACAAGAACACAGGCTACCGATGAGTAGAGAAAAGGTATTAATCAATCACTATAGGTGATAATCTTATTATGAGAGCTTTAATGGAACTGTAATCAGAAATTATAGATTGCATACAGTTAGGTCAAACATATGTACTCAATCTAACAAGTGTAGTACACTTACAAAATCCTTTCAAGAAAAGTGGACTTAACAGTCCTATTGTAAATCTCTTAACCAAGTGCACACTAAATTCAGTGTTGCTAAAGCTCTTAATAGAGTAGATCTTAACCGGTCTCCACTTTAATACTCCTAACAGGGTAGATCATCAAAAGTGATCAATTGTAAGCCTTTATCGGCTCCCTTGCATTCTGCAGATAGTGAAGTTTTGTGGGTGCCATCCCCACCGCAGTTTTTACTTCCTAATAGGATTTTTCTGCGATATCATATCTTGTGTTATGTGTTTATTATTTTCATAAATGTTTCTATTAATTTTGCAAACAATTAAAGATTATGAATTAATACTACTTGCATAAGAAAGAACAAACAGTAATGGTCGGTACTACAGTAAAGAATGATTACTAATGATGAAAGGTGAAAAGAGATAAAAGTTTTAGAGGTACTAATTCACCCCTCCCCTCTCAGTACTACTTCCCATTAATCCCAACTGTTTGTACTGTCTAATTTCTAGCAGAGTTATTGTATTGGTTTGAATCAACTTTTTTAGTGTTGATTTGATCAACTCTCCGAGTGGTGTGTACTCAAATTTAGGAAAAGGAAAAATTTGTGGGCATTGTGTGTTGGGTTGGTTGTGGGACATAGCTATTTCTTGAGTAGTGGGTGTTTGAATCTGGGTATTTATTTACTGAGTTTGTATCATGGGTGTTTGATTTTTCAAGGGTTCTCCTTGTAATGAAACCTTGGGTTGAGCATGATTGATTGTTTTGACGTCAATGACACCATCATTGGTGACATTCTTTTTTTTATTCCACCATCTGGCCTTATCTTTTGCACTCTTGTATGTGTTCATTTGGGTAGGATCTTCAAGGATTCCTCTCTTGACCATGTTGTAAATGACATGCATGGGATTAGATTGTCAATGGACATGACTATTAAGTCTTGTTTGGGCAGATCATATGTTATTTTTTTTGCATTGTTTCTCCATCATTGTAAGAATTTAACAAAGGATTCACCATATTTTTTCTTAATGTCATAAAGTTCCTTGATGTTGACCTTGCATTCTATGTTGTGATGAAAGTGAACAATAAATGTTTTAGCTAATTCTCCCCAAGATTGAATGCCATGTGGTAAGTACGAGAACCATTCCATTTTTGGTCTAGCTAGACTTTGTATAAACACTCGCATTAGGTACGTTTCATCATGTGTGACTTCAATGCAACTAGAAAAGAATTCCCTGATGTGTTCCATAGAGTTGGTTTCACCTCTGTATTTGTCAAATTTTGGTACCACAAAGTGCTTTGGAAATGGTGACATATGCAAAGAGTGATCAAAGGGATATGGGTACAAATCCTTTGTTGTGTAAGACTTGGTTTGTCCCTGATTTTATATGTCCATCATTTGCATTTGTAGATTCTACACTTTTTGTATCGTGTATGTTGGAGATTGAGGAATATTCTCGGCATTGAATCTTTGTGCCATGGTTGGTATAAGGCTTTTCCTTTGAGTTCCTTGTATTGGGACATATGATCTCCTTAGGATTTGGTATTGATTTCCCAGTGTGTGATTTTGATATTGGGGTATCTGATTGGTCCAAGGTTTTTGTTGTTGTTGTTGTTGTTGGAATAAAGGTGTAGCCTTCGAGAGACATTGACTAAATGTTGGACCTAAAGAGATTTATCTATGTTGTTGAGAAGTATTAAATCTAAAGCTAGTAGGAATAGACAGCAATGTCTAAGTAGTTTCAAATGGGTTATTGCTCATTTGGGTAATTAATGATATAGTTTGAGCATTTGAGGTGAATGGTCATGAGGTCGATGCTTGACATAAATTGGTAACCATGGGTGCACTCGGTTGGGAGCCCATCATGTTTTGGGTGGATGATTTACTAGCTTGATTGGTTGAACTAGTTTGGGTAGACATACTTTGTGTTTATTTCGTGGTTGTTGATGATGGCATAAACAAGAATTGAGACACCATAGGATTCATTTGAGAGTTTTGAGTTATGCTTTGTCCTGCTAGTGGGTTTTTAGGCCATATCATAGATACATTGAATTCAGTGGGGAGCTTGACTCCCTTTTTTATCAACATAGATAGAAATCTCTCAAGGTTTCTTTCCACAACACCATCTACCACTTGCGCAAAATAATAATCTTTCTCTATGTCTTTGAGCTCTTCCTCTGTAATATCTTGAAACATAGTTGGCCTTCAGGAACTATGTGGAATTGTATGTGCTTTTTCAATGTATAGCGAGGAATCCATGTTTTTGAATGTTTCATCCTCTTTCTCTTTTTCCCACGGGGGAAACTGGTTAATGTAGGATTCCTCTAGTTGGGTTCTAGCCTTTGACCTAGTATAAGGTCCTCCATAAGATATGAAAGACATGGTGTTATCTAGGTTTTTAACTAAAATGAGTGATATAAAGAAAACAAAAGGGATAACCTCTTGAAGAGGGCTCGAGTACTTGTTTTGACAAGGTTAATTATAAGAACAAATTTGATTTCTTTTCATATTAGAGATTGGTGATGTAAGATATTGATTTTGACTCTTTCCTTAGATGAGATAAAGTCACTAATAAAGATTGATGAAGCTGAGATAATGAGATCAAGATAGTCTAATCTAAACTTTTAAATTATCAATGGTAAACAATAGTCAAACCAACAAAGAGTCATGATCCCAGATGTTTTGAGGTTCACAATAATTCTTCATTATTTCCCTTAGATGGTACACTGACCTTTCACATGAAATAGGGAATCTTTTCCAAGGTTTCAGACTGATATAATGCAGTGGTTTTTATAGAGGAATCCAATTTGCCTTGATAGAATAAAAGCATAGGTCTATAGGTTAATTGCAGCAAAAGTTTATCAATTGCAGCAGAATGCAAGGTCAATTACGGTAAACTTCCAGTGATTGTAGTAATAGAAGGATCAATTGTGGCAATAAAAGGCTTGATTTTGGTAAACATGGTCAATTGCGACAACATGAGACATTCTTAAAAATGATTGCAGTTTTGGAATCTGTCTGATAAAATGATCCTTTTGGAATAGTAATTTGATTCTAGAACAGACTTTGGTTGACACCCTAGACTTTGAACACGTTTGACACATTTTGACAGTGTGAGATGTTGGTTTTTCATTTTGAGAACTGGTCACACAAGAAATCACAATAGACATAGTGTTTTGAAGATCCAAGAATAAAAAATATGTAGGTTCTACAACTTTTCCAAGTTGCAAGGTTTTCATGTAGTCGAAACAGAAACAGTCACATTAATATATGGTTAATTGGCTTCAAGATACAATATTATAGGTCCAATGCTTTTGATGTTCATCATCTCACATAGTAATTGTCACACTATAAGGACACGAAATTCCACGATGTAGGTGCCCATGTTTTTGTCTTTCCCGGATATTGTTTTCATGCTAATGAAGATCTCTTTCATCAAAACAATATCCTAGATCACATATGTTGGGAATCTTGGGGGGTAATTCTTCAACCCCTTGCACTATAATAAGACACTTTTTAGGATTTGAAATGGGTAGGTCTCTAATTAGCCGAGTTGTAGTAAGTTCTGGGGAGTCTATCCAATCAGTTTGTATGTGTGTGACTCACTTAAGAGCCAAGTTGACCATGTTGGCTACTTAGGGATACTTCACCTAATCCAGGCTATCATCAACACACCATGCCCGAGCTTGGCTAGATATAAGACAGAGATTTGGCCCATGTCTTTTTTATATACTGATCAAAAGGATTATCAGTTTAAGTTCATCCTCTGAGGAAGAAGTGCTTTCCCCAGGCAGGCCTCTCTAAAAAGTGTAAAGGTTGAACTATTCTAATAGATTGTCCAAGCACACAAAAGACTCAAGACACAAAGTTAATCGTTTAAGCACCAAAATATCAAGTGTGAACTCAGCTATCATCCATACATGCATGCAAGTTCAATTTTAAGCCCAAACCAAATGATGATTGTTTGTTCAATTCTAGATGCACCAAATTCAAAGATTATTTTCCTTGTTCAATTATTAACCACCCTATCAATTTTATGCACCGAATCGAAAGATGAGATTGTGTTTTTTGATCATACACTTTTCTTTTTAGGCACAAAAAGACAAATGAATTAATTTTAGATTTATCAACAATTAAGTTATTTCCACACCACAAGATATCAAGAAATGTTAGCACCAAAAAACCCTAACAATCAAAATGATTGATATTCAAAAATGCTTGGATTTTTAAGGTCATTAATGCTCATGGTAACTTTATATTTTTCTGCAAAACACTTAAAGGAATCAATATACATGTTGAAGAATTTACTTTTTTCTTTAGCTACAATTGCCAAGGCTACCTTTCGTTGTGTGTAGTAATGAGCGACTCTTCTTTGGGATGTTTTTTGTGACCTAAACCCCAGGGTGCGTCTGATTATTCTCCTTACCATTATTCATTTGTCCAATCCTACATTGAAACCAAGAAAGAATCAGATCTAATCAACAAAATGATGAAACAGAGAAATTGCAAAATAATTCTAACAGTTGCAAAATAGGATCTAAAATTACAAAATTCTTCTGTCAGATGCAAAATTTGGCAGGCAATTGAAAAATATAACAGGCAATTGCAAAATAATATTTTTGACTATGAAACAGTGCTGGAAATTGTGAAACAATACTAGCAATTACAAAATTATTTTGTCAATTGCAAAACAGTGTTGTCAATTATGAAACAATACCTGAACCAGAGACTGCAAAATGACAAAAGTCGATTGTGAAATACAATAAGCAATTCCAAAATTATAGAGAGCGATTGTGGTAAACTTTTGTCAATTGCAGAAAACTTTCATCAATTGCAAAATTATAGAATTTATCAAAAAAATAAAAATAAAAAAATAAAACTACGGTTGTACGGTCGAGGCTGAGAAATTATGTTTGACATCTGCAAGTGATTATTGGGTTGTTTAATTCACGTTAGGTTCACCAATAATGTATAGGGTCTGATTCTGCACACTCAAACGAGGGTTACTAGCACCGATTTGAAATGGGGGAAAGAAATCAAAACTACTAAGAACGAACCTATGGACAATAAAATAACAAGCAAAATAGAGGAAAACAAACGAATACAAACCACAATGCTTGAAGCTTCTATTTCTTCTCTCTACTCCTTTTGAAATGTTGTATGAATGGTGTTCAGTATTGGTATTAGAAGCATCTGTGAATTGGAAGTGTTGATAAAATGAGATCAATGTGATAATGATTTCGCTCGATGCTTTGTACAAGAATCCTACAAAGTAATTGTGCACAAAGCTTGAAATCTTGGATCCTTCAAATGGTTGAGAAGGGTTGATTATATAGAATGTGGAAAATTATTTGGATGGATGAGATTGATCCAAAAAAATGGAGGATGAATGGTTGAGATCAAAAGGAATTGGACAAGCAATCAGTAAACTCCACCTCTTTAACTGAAGAAAAGAGGGGATAGTTTACTTAACTAAAAAGCTTATTGTGAGTTTCCTTTTAGAACTGAATAGAAGGTGGAGGAAATTATGCCATCTCAGAGATCTGATCAGGAGTTCTCTTTTTGGAACTGAAGAGAAGATTTATTTGAATATTTAACTAATTTTTTGAAATTAAAGTATTCAAACATGAGATAATTGAGTTGCGTTTTAATTTAAATAGAATTTTTGAGTGAAACTAAATTAATTCAATGAAATTAATTTAACTAGAAAAATTAACTAATAATTTTAAATATTTAAATTTAAACTTTTGGAAATTGAATTTAACTAATTAAACAAAATTAATTATTTAATTGATTTTGGGGATATGACTAAATGATTTGGGGAATGGATTTTAGAATAAATAGATGATTAATTAATGATTAAAAAAATATTAATTAATAGATGAAAATTAGTACTTTGATGTATGGTCACAAGTCTATCCATTTTGGGGTGTCTAACAAAACTAAAATAGAAAGTGAGTCATAACTCCACCTAAGTAATTCTAGATAGTGGATTTTAACCAAAATGAGATAATATATCTAGAATAAACTAAATAAAGGTAGTGGAGAAGGATAATATTTAGGTAAGAGTTTTTATCCACGAGATGTATGAGTTGATTAATTTTCTTGGGATATCTATTCTAACTAGAAATATTATTGTTATAACCATATGGAAGGATAGAATGTTTTTGTAGATTGTGTTATTTATAGGTAATAGAGAAAACAAGAAAAGGAAAAGATTTAATAGGAGGTCCTATCTGATAAAGAATAATCCAATATTATGATTAAACGATGGAATACAAGAGGAACTAGTATACAATAAACACCATTATTATAATAAATGAGGGTATACCCTCAACATTTTGTATGATCTGGACTTATGTCTTGGGCAAGACTGGAGATTTTCTTCTCCGTTCTTTCCTACCACTACCCACAGTGAACAGATAATTTATGCATTGAAATTTTATTATTATTAATAAAATTAAATTCTAGCTTCGACCTCTTACCTATCAAAAAAATAATAATATTAATGAAAGATGTACATTCATGAAAACCAACTTTTTTCCCAAAGATAGTATAAATACACAATTGAGGCAAGCACGCTTAAATAAACAACACACGTGCATCAAATAATCATATCAAGAATAATTTCTATGTAAGTGTTTGAATTCCATTAGTGCCCTTCATTTTTACAAGGTTAGACTACCTCTCTCCGACAAAATTGCATTTCTTGTGATGTGTCATTCTATCAGTTGCATCCATAGGAACAACACCAAAATATCAGTCCATGTTCTTATCTTGATCAAGAACAAAATCAAAATCTAACATCCTCTTTCTTGATTCTTTTAACAAGTAGAAATAAATCTCCATAATATGTTAAAATCAAAACAAATAACTCACAATATTTTTAGCTCATTCACAATGTCAATACCTCATGGAGGAAATATTTGAATGTTCAATATTCATGATATAACATATTCATTTAAGATTACAAATATTCAACTAAAATTAGCTTTAGATCGCAACTTGATCATAAATAAAGGTATTGGTTTACCCTACTAATGATGGTTTATTGAGAGGAGGGTGAATCAGAAAATATTGTAACTTAACACTTTAAAACTAAACCTTTGATTCAACTCGGTGATTCATATAACAGCAGCAACCAAAACTTGAAAACACTTCACAAAATTGATAAACAAAATACAACATAAGAAAAGAACATTCACAATTATCAAACATCATATGTAACACCAGATTTAATGAGGAAACCCAGTTTGGGAAAAACCTCTGTGGGAATTGTCACTCACAAAAAGAAATACTCTTTTGAAGTATGCTCGGTTAAGAGCAAATCTGGTTAAAGATTACAATGCACATTTGTTAGATGTGAGCCTATTAGGGGATTTACCTTCTAAGACCTGTTAGGATCTTCACCCTATTAGGAGTGGCCTGGTTAGAGGGCTTAAACATTCATCCTAGAATGTTACCTTTCTCAAGGATTTACAAAAGGACTTCTTAGGTTCACTCGATTAAGAGATTTTTTGTTACAAATATTAGTAAGCAAGAGTGTACTAATTTGACATGTGATTCTGCAACAATCCTTTTCTTGATTAGATCTTGTTTGCTCTCTTAAAATTACTGGCACTAACAACTCATTAGTCTCTCCTCTGGACTGGTTCTCCAACTCTTTAACTACTCTGCTCGGTAGCTCTTCAGCTATTCAATTCTCCAGTGTCTTTGTATAAGCATACATACTCATCAATATATAGGCCTTTGTTTTGCCTCTTAATCCTATTGATTAGTTTTCTCTTCAATTATGGTCAACCGTCAAATCATCTCAAATGAACTGATACAATGTATTTTTAACACATTTAGGCAGTTAACCTTGCCTCATGACTTGCACTTTTCTTGGAACTCACATCTTTATTTTGCCGCTTAATATACATCTCAAATTTTGAACTTGACTTTTTATGATCGTAGATCTTGTAACAAACTTCATCTTCGTCATTAGCATCTTCTTGATCTTTGTGCCTTTGCATTAAATTCATTTTGATCCTTGAATCCAATCTTTGTTCAAACTTTGTTCTGTGCTCGGTGACTTTGTTGAATATCTTCACTTGGTGTCTCACTTCGCTCGATTACCAATCTTGCTCAGTAACTAACCTTGCTTGGCTGTCAACTTCGCTCAGTGACTGTCTTTTTTTTTTCTCAACCGGCTAACATTGCACTGCTCGGTAGCTAGGATGTTCCCTTTACCGACTTGACCTCTCTGCTTTACCGACTTAAAAACATCAAATGTCAAGTAAAAATAATTATACCAATAGTTCCTTATCATTGTCTAATCTTTATTATCTTCCCAATTAAGTTCCTCTCTGATTGATATGGCAACTTAATATAAACCATAAATCAATTGCTTGACAATATCATACATATTTATCATTCATCCTTAATCATAAATCTAGCCTTAATTTTTTTTGGCATATATACATTTTCTTAATGTGAAAATCAATTGATCAAGCGAAATAAATCATATTAATTTACCTTCTTTCTTACTTCATGCATGTAGGAAAATAGTCATTTAACTTTAAGTGTATCACTCACATAATATATTTCACAATTTCTCACATATTTTATAATTATACAATTTTAGGCAAAATACAAGCACACCAAACTATGGTGCACAATTTACCAAGAACTTCATAAATATTTCCATCTTTTATATCTTAAGGATGTTGAAGACAATTATTCAATTGTGTATTGTCATTGATGTTTACAAAAATTTAGTGATGTCACGTACCTAAACCGAGCACAGTCATTGAAGAAGAATCAATATCAGCCAAAGTGATTTTCAGTTCTAACCGAGTTGACTCGTACATTTCAGTAATGGTCGGGCATTGAAGGATTGCAGTGTTAACCGAGTTATGCATTTAGTGCCAGCCAACTAACATCAGTTTACACTTTATGTTTAATTGGTTATATGCAGCCGACAGACTAGTATTATTATTTATTTGGAAGGTTATTGAAGCCAACATGACAAGGCTTATCATATATATACAAGGTCAAGTTTGGATTGAATGTGTGGGAGTTTTGATATGAAGAGTGAAGGCAAAATTAGATGGGATTCTGATTAAGGACGGAACATCCAGATTGAGCTGTAATAGAATATTAGATCAGTAAGGATCTAGTTTAAAGCCAGAGCAGAGATCTAAATTAGAAAAGACATTTGCTTCTTCAAACAGGTCAATCCATTGTTACTCTCTAACAATTGTAGCAGTGATCCAAATCTCTTTACGGAGTAGACTTAACAGTCTTTCATAAATCCTCTCACAAGGTGGCATTTCTACATTAAAGTGTTTGACGACCTCTAAAAAGGTCACTCCTAAAAGGGTGAATAAATCGTCTAACAGGGTCACACCTAACAGTGTATTTTGTAACCTTTAACAGGGTTGGCTCCTAACAGGGCTCACTTCAGAAGAGTGAAAAATAATAACTAGTTGCAATTGATTTATGCTTTATGTTTCTGCACTTAATCACTAAAGGATAATTAATTCAATATCTTAAGATTTCTTTGTTAATCGAGTAACATCATAATATCTTTGTTAACCACGTAACAGTGATAAGTTTGATTAAGACATCTAAGGGACTTGGAATTTTTTTTGTGGTAACTGGTTCACCCCTCCCCTCTCAATTACTCAACCCATTTACAAAAAATGGTATTAGATAATTTGGTTCTTTCAGGGAAGGTTTCAAGGCCTAAGCTAAAGATCAGAGATGTCTTATAGAAGAGAGATCCCCAAGCTTAACAAAGAAAACTTTTCTACATGGCAAGAGTTGATGAGGCTACATCTATCTACTATTGGAGATACTGGTTTGCAATTCTTGGATCACAAGTATGTGGAACCACTGAGACCTATGTCTATGGATCAGATGGTGGACATGAAGAATCATAACATAATGATGATTGATATAGCTTCTTCACTCAGCTATTCAGAATTTGATGAAGTCAAGGACTGCCCTATTGCCTATCATATGTGGAAGAAACTGCATGATATCCATGGAGGAGATGACAATATAAAGAGAGATAAAGAAGAGAGTCTCAGAGGTCAGTTTGATCAGATGAAAATGAAAGAAGGAGAAGACATTACAAAATATAGTGAAAGAATCAAGAAAAGTGTCAGTGCCATCAAAGCTATCGGTGGAACAATTGAAGACAAAACAATGGTTATTAAGGTATTGAGAACTTTACTTCCTATCTATGCAATTAGAGTTTTAGCTATTCAAGAGATGAGTTGCAGTAATGATATAACTCTAGATGCACTAGTTGGAAGGCTAACAGGTTTTGAGTTGGACAATTATGACAATTATTCTCCTAATCCTAGCAATTTTGATTCTGCATTCAAAGAAAAATTAAACCTTGGTAAGATGGATAGAAACTCAAAAGGAAAAAATATTGACAGTGATAGTGATGACAATTTTGATGATGAAGATCTAGAAATCATTGAAGCACTACTTGCAAAGAGAGCTGCCAAAGGAAAAGGACAGTACAAAGGAAGAATACAGTTGATTTTCTTTTCATGTGATGAGGTTGGTCACATTGCTACTAAGTATCCAAACAAAGAAGACAAAGGTGAGAGAAATTTCAACAAGTACAAAGGCAAGAAATATTTCAAAAGCTACAAGGACAAAGGTAAGAAATATTTTTATATTGCAAAATATTCTGATAGGGATAAAGATGAAGATGAAATGGTTTACATTGCTATTAAGGATGAGTCAGACAATGAAGAAAATGAAAAGACTGCACTTTTCTCTCATTTTAGCAAAAATGACACTTGGATAATTGATAGTGGTTGTTCTCACCACATGACTGGTGATAACACTAAATTTGAACATCTTGAGCACTATGATGGTGGGAGTGTCAGTTTTGGGAATGAACCTTGCTATGTGAAAGGTAAAGGTTGTATTTCTCTAAATGAAGGAATCAAATGTGATAATGCTTATTGGTTTGAAGAACTAAGACGTAATCTACTAAGTTTGGCATAGCTAAATAACATTGGTTTCAAGGTAGAATTCATGAATGGTAAGGCCAAGCTCCTGGATGGTAAGGGAAACCTAGTTGGAACTGGCAAGAAAACAAAATGTAATTTATTCTATCTTGATCTCACTGAAAGTTCATGTTTTATTGCACAAGTAGAATAAATCTGGTTATGGCATAAAATATTTTGTCATGTGAATTCTGATAACCTGGTCAACATAAGCAAGAACAAAAGAGTAAGAGGTATTCCTATTTTGAAGAAACCTGAATTGGCAATATGCAAACATTGTCAAATTGGGAAGATGGGAAAAACTAGTTTCAAGAGAAAGAATTACAATACTGAAGAAGTCTTGGAGTTAGTGCATACTGATCTATGTGGACCAATTGGAACAACAAGTTGCACAGGAGAAAATTATCTCATCCTATTTGTTGATGACCATTCCAGAATGATGACTGTTATGTTTCTCAAAGAAAAATCAGAAGCTTTTCAAAAGTTTAAGTGGTACCTTTCCAGAGTTGAGAAGGAAACAGGAAAGAAATTTAAATGTCTAAGATCTGATAAAGGAGGTAAATTCATTTCTAATGAGCTCAATGAATTCTGCAATGAGAGAGGAATCAAGAGACAAGTATCTGCCCCAGGTACACCACAGCAAAATGGGATAGTAGAAAGAAGAAATAGATCTATTATGGATTGTGAGAGAATCTTAATGATTGAAAAGAATGTTGCAACCAAATACTGGAAGGAAGCCATCAGCACTGTAGTACACACCTTGAACAGAGTTCAACTAAAGAAAGGTACTAAGCAGACACCTTTTGAATTATGGTATGGCTATAAACCCAATGTCCGTTATTTTAAAATATTTGGAAGTAAATGTTACATCTTGAAGGAAGAAAGAAATGGAAAATTTTATGTAAAAGGTGATAAAGGTATATTCCTAGGCTACTCCTGTAAAAGAAAAGCATATAAATGTTTGAATCTTGATACTCATAAATTCATAGAAAGTTTACATGTAAAGATTGATGATTTTGTAGAGAGAAGTGAAGAACAGAGCAGTAAAGAGCCTGAATACTACAAAAAATTTGTGTATTATGAACCTGGTACTATACCTAAGACACAGGAAATGATGATTGGATAGCAACCATGTCAACCACTAAATTCATTAGCACAAACCTTGTTTCAACCTGTGCAACCTGAGCTGCTAACTGTTGAAACTGAGTCATAGACAGAGGGAATTGGGTCTCAAACAAAAGAAACTGAGTCACAGACAGAGGGAACCGAGTCGCAGACAGAGTCACCCGAGTCTCAGACAGAGGCACCCAATTCTTAGACAGGGGAACCTAATTCTCAGTTGGAAGAGAAAAATAGAATGTTTGAGCATGGTGAACCAAGTGGAGAAATCCCAGAGTCAAAAAGGAAGGAACCTGTACTTTCCAAATATGTCAGAAGGCATCATGCACCTGAGAAAATGATTGGAGATTGGAAAAAAGGTATAATTACAAGGAACAAACTTAAATGTACATGTTTACTTAGTGAAATTGAACCTAGATCCATTAAAGATGTGTTGAATGATGAAAGTTGGATATAAGCAATGAATGAAGAGATTGAGAAGATAGAAAAGAACAAAACCTAGACTCTTGTACCTAGACCAAAAGACAAGAATGTGATTGGTACTAAGTGGGTTTTCAAAAACAAGATGAATGAAAAAGGTAAAGTTTCCAGAAACAAGGCAAGATTAGTGTGTAAAGGATATGCTCAAGAAGAGGGTATTGATTATGGAGAAACTTTTTCTCCTATTGCAAGACTTGAAGGAATCAGAACTCTTCTGGAATATGTAGCACATAAAGGATTCAAGGTATACCAAATGGATGTAAAATCTACATTCTTGAATGGAATTCTAGAAGAGGAAGTTTATATTGAGCAACCTGAAGGTTTTGTTGATCCTAACAAAAGGAATATGCTTTGAAAATTGCACAAAGCCTTGTATGGACTGAAACAAGCTACTAGAGCCTGGTATGAAAGATTGCATGGTTACCTAGTAAGTATTGGATTTCAGAGAATTAATGACAATAGTAGCTTGTACATCAAAGAAGGACCTCAAAACAAGATACTATTAGTAGAGATATTTGTTGATGATATACTATTCATAGAACATGATGATTTATGCAAAGAATTCTTCGAAGCTATGAGTAAGGAATTTCAGATGTCTATGTTTGGAGAAATCAAATTCTTTGTTGGTTTACAAGTTCATCAGATGAAGGATGGTATCTACATTACTCAGTCTAAATACATCAAAGAGATACTAAAGAAATTTGGAATGGAAGATTC
>MU227883.1:7601-19405 GCA_018584345.1 Thuja plicata | reverse complement strand
TTTGATTTAATTAAAAGCACTTAGGACTTTAGGATTAAATCAATTAATCATAGGGATTTTAGCTAATAATCATTTGAGATTTAGGAATTAAATGTAATGTCAGATTTGTGCAAATTTGGGTTTTCTGCATTTGAAACTCAGTCAATTAAAGTCAATTAGGAGAAGAATTTGCCTAGTACAATAGGACTTCGAAAATAAGAAAATGCACCAAAATTGATTAGGTTGTTAGGTGCCAATTTTGGGGTGTTACAGCACTACCAGAGGGCAGTCCTTAATCTTATGCTCCGCTGATTGACACCGGTAGCAAGTATTGGGAAGGTTAAGATAGAGCACCTTCTAGGTGAAGGTGGTATCACCAACCTGAATCTCTATGGACTCTTTGAGGTCCCTAGAAAGGTCAACCTCAACACAGAGCCTCTTGTGAGGGTGCAGATTAAGAAAATGATCATGCTTGAGACATATAACCCTACCAATCTTTTGCGCTATGGCTTGCATGAAAGGCCAACAAGGTAAGGGGAGACCAGGGAACTCGACCCACACTAGGACCTTGAGCTTCTTGTCATCAGAGACAGAGAAGTCACGAGACCAGCGCTAGAAAATTAACAGCAAGGTCCTAATATTCCAGGGACCTTTGGCAAAGATAGCCTCCACATGGGAGGGGTTAGAAAAGTGAAAAAGGAAAAAGCCTTTAGTAAGGCTCTGAATGCCTTCCAGGCGGATTCCGTGAGGAGTCCAGTTCTTCACAACCCAGTCCTTGAGAACATGTTCAGGGGGGTTGCGACACAGAAAATAGCCAATTAGGGTGTGCGATTCAAGCCAAGTGCATGCATCATTGAATTCATTAATGGGTAAAACAATGTCAGGCTAAGCCATACCTCGTGGAATACTTTGGGTACAAACTTACAAGGGAGTTTGCTTGGTGGCGCCATTGCTATCCGAAACCACACCAACACCAGCATCAACTACTTGGTGGGAAGTGGCCGAAGCCATAAATACTAAGCTATTTCCCGCAATAACTGCGGTATGTGCGAAGGACAAAAATGCAAACATGGACGCAAGGTGAAAAAACCCTAGCAGAGCACAGACCGAGCATGACCTAGTTTCCCAGCTATCCTAAATTTGAAGACATAAAAGATTGCAAAACTCAGGTCTGTTTTAGGGATATGTTAAAAGAAAAACTTCTTTGACCCCCTTTCCTATTATTCTACAATAGAATAGTCGTTACCAACATGTTCCCAATATGCTCAATAGGAAATTGCTTGACAACTAATTAATGACCTTTTCAAAGCTTTGACTATACCTGCAATGTTGCAGATAATGCCCAGTTTTGGCTACACTTGGATCCCAAATTAATTACATGCACTACTCAATTAGGAGTTTATATTCACATCTACAGGACACGGTTTAAAACCAATATTATATATAGAGCAATAATAGTGGACTAACTAGCATTGTTTAGTTCAAAATGAAACTTGTGATCCTTTAACCTAAGGGTTTGAGAGTCTATGAATTAAGTACTTTGCATAATTCACTAATTCCATTACATTCCAAGTGGACTAAACATAAAATGAACCTATACCCATATTTGACAAAAATGAGGGTAACAAAAGTTTTGGGATTCACTTCACAATGTGTTTTAAAGACTCCTAGTTCGACATAGGTTTAATGCATAGACTCAGTTCCCTATAATTTTCACTTCCAATTTAATTCTCTTTGAAATCAACTTTATCCATAATTATCCAAAACATAAATGATGTGGAAGGAATTTGAATTTTATTGATGAAAAAAAAATGGCACAAGCAGCTTGTTCCAGATGTTATCTTCGCGACTGGCCTGTGCTAAAATAAAGAAGTATAAACAATGCACTTCACTATTCTACATGGTGTCTCATACTAATATAAATCATCGATGAAAAATCAAAATGTATAAGAACATGTGTTTTGAAATTTAAGAAAATTAGAATTCTATAAGAGCAGAAATGTCAAATATTGTAGCTGCCTGCACGACTAAATGGGAATCATTCCAAATAATAACACTATAGAATTTCAGCACTCTCAAATTTAGGATTTCTAGGTACTAGTTTCAGACAAAAAAATTAGGGTTTTGAAAAATACATTATTATCCTTTCAGAGGAAGAAAAGGTATTTTTTTTCTTTTTAATTTCAACCATACTTCTCTAGCAAGCATCAAGCATATGCATCCTCTAAAAAAGAACATTGCATATTATCTATCCTAGACCATTGTATATTATCTATTCTAGAGCATTGTATATTATCTATCCTATTGGCACTAAATGGTACACTTTGAATATTTCAATATAGCATCAAGATTAGGATAAATCAATGCAATGCTAAAATAGATGCAATTGGCACTCTGAATATGTGTGTACATACCTTTTCTCATGATTATTTGTGAATACTTTATATGCTTTCTCAGAGTGTGATTAATAGTGTACAACATAAATACCGAGTACTGACCTCGAGCTTGCCCTTAATGTGCTAACCGTGACAATGTCTTTTACTCATCGATGAAATCATGACATATCATTGGAAGCCAAAATGACTTCCCTCGATTCACAAATGAAGGTTAAAATGTAAATCCCACCACTATGGTTGAAACAATAATGCATAGTTAGGATACATTTCTTCATCTGCCAATTAACCGATTGTAAAATCATTGCTACATGAAATGAAGAAGGGGGCCAATATATTTAAGCTTGCTCTATAATTTTCTTTTGTCAATTGCCAATGAAGTCCCTTCCATGTGCATAATTAAGCATCGACTGATCACCAATCTCTTATTACATAATAAATGTGACTCACAAACCACATAAAACATTAAAATCATAAGAAATTTTATTTAAATGATTATCTCATTCCACTCCAATGTGCCAAATATGAAACAAAACATATAGCATGTGCACGTATTAACTATTTAAATCATATTGACTTAAATAAAACTTTGATATTAACTTCGAATTGAATGATGTCATGATATATGTCAGGTCCCCTTATTAGCTCAGCCTATTAAAATTTTTGTTCTAATACCTCTTGAACCAGAATTGACTTGAAACTACTTCTACATACACTCTAAGCAAAAACACAAATTGGCTAGCAAAGGAAAATTGACATTTGACATTTATGCTTAATGCTCAAAATGAGTTAGGCAGCCTCTAAAAATGCCTTAGAAAATTGACCAAACCTTATCATAAGAGCGTGGAATTGAAAAAGCATACTAACTAATACATTGGAAATAGGGCCACCAAAGAGATTTGCATGACATCACTAGGGTTGCAAGATATTAATAGTCAAAGTTGCTTACTTGATTGTTTCTGAAACTGCACATGTCATAACTATTTCAAACCTTACTAACCATGTGCCTTGAAACAATTGCAAACATCATCTTGGTAATCTGTAACTGGTGGGACTTCCTGGAACTGGTAGAGAGTATACTAGTCTACAAATATTGTTACAATCACAAGAACCAATCCTTTTGATATGATGGTTACCTGGTAATTAAATATTGATCTCTAAAATTGGCCACGTTGACAAATCTGGCACACTACAGTCAACATATCACAACAATTTTCATTTTCTTTTCATTTGGTATTTTTACCAAATGAAGTGTTGAGGCTTTGAGAATGAATATAGGGGCATATGAAGATGATGAGAATTGTGAGCGATAATTAGTTTGACATGAAATTCAATTGGTCGTGAAAAAATAGTCTCTAAGGTAGGCTACTTCGGTAGATACAACAACGTGTAAACAATAAACCTTTTCTGAACCCTCTGACCTAGCACATTGAAGATACCTCATAGCTGATCCTAGGAGGCTGAAAATGGACGACCACACTTACTTATGACATGTGAGAATGGTACCAAAGTGGTTTCTCATGCAAATCAAAAAGCTACAATCTATTCGCTCTCAAAGTAGGCAATTTGGGAAATATTAGTAGGGGTGTTTCTGGATGTTATAAGCAAAATACAAGTCAAAGGCACTTCATATGAAAGTACTAAAAAGTCCTATTCATTTGGAGAGCACATTTGTGTTCTTGGAACTAGCATGTCCTCTTGAGAGGACATATCACTACATATTTGTCATCTTTCTTTAACCCACTAATGACTTGAGTGTCATGCTACCAATCCTTGTCCCTTTTCATCTACTATGGTTTATTCTTTTTTTATTTTGATGCTATATCAAAGAGGGGCAAATTATAGATGCCCTAAATTCGACTAAGTGAATTACTTTTCTAAGCTTGATAATTAATTAAATCACATTAAATTAATTATTGTTCTCTTTAGCAATTAATTATAATTTTAACTATTCTGCTAAGGTTTAATTGATCTCAATTGATTAAACCGAGCCTTAGCCTAATATCCCATTCTCCTAAATCATAATTAGTTAATTAATTCCTTAATTAATTAACTAATATCTTGGCTCCTAAGTTCATTAACATTTCTTCTAACTTTTAATTTCTCTTACAAACATGCTACATGTGACATGCACATGTCACTTTCTCCTACTTCCAACTCAACTTGAGACAATGTTTTATTTGGTGGTCACACATGTGAAAAATGATAACTCCCCATCTCTTACAATGTCATAGACATGTCACTTTCACAAGCTTCCTTCCTCTTGCTCGGACATGTGTGAGCATGAAAAACCACATCATCTCTTACACGTGTCATAGACATGTCACTTTCATAAACCCTCTACCTTGTACACATGTAGCTCACAAGTCAACTTATCTCTTACACATGTCAAAGACATGTCACTTTCATGAGATTCCCAATGTGTGAGCACATTTAGCCCTTACACAATACTTCTCCTTGTGACCCTTGTCACAAAGCTAAGCCTCCAATCTAGAACCATAATCCCTTTCAATCCTCACCATCCATTTATCTTTTAATCTTGGCAATTGATTTTCCCCATGAAAAATCTATAAATTGAAGTCTCCTCTCCCATCTTCACAATATCTTCATATGTTATCGTCATATTGTTAGATCAATGAGCAACCACATCTCCTCCATCAACACGTTAACATACTTATCATTTTGAGGTTTGCATGTGTTTGTTTGAATAAACTAAGTTCTTATGCATATTACATTTTATAAATTTGCATGCATTCACAACTCATGCAAGACATATCTTGTTGCACAAGATTCTCTCCTTAATCCTAGTGTCTAGAATTGGGAATATGCATTTGGTTATTTAAAAATCAATTGTAATTAAGACCATTATATTACAACTTCTTCATAAATGCATATAACTAATATCAAGATTCCAAGATAATCCTAGTTACAAAATAATTTTTAATTCCACCTTAGACATCGAAGTACAATTTTAAAGATTGTTGAATATACATGAATAATACATAAGATTGCAAGGTAAATGGCACTTACGAGTAAAAGTCAAAAACCCACCAAACAAGGATCATTTATCTTTGGTCTTTTTCTTTAGAAACATTTGGTTTTCTTGAGGGACAGTTTCCCCTAAAATCACCTATAGAATTGATTCCTTTAACATGATAAATTTAGAAAAAAATTGTCCATAAGTAATGAAGTTGGACAAAGGAGAGTAACAACTTAACTACTTCATGAGACCATTGAATCAACTTATTGAAGGATTGAAATTAGAAATTATTCCATTGTTACCTATTTAGTTTGCATAATAAATTTCTAAGTGGAAACTACTTTTGCATTGATTGTGGATGGAACAAGTTGTTGTTCTAAGTTTTCAAGAATTGATTGAATGCAGAAAGTAAGGTACATAATGCATAAAGAATTGATTAATCTATTCACTTTTATTCAAATCTGAAATATAAGGACAAAGACAATGCATTTTTTCATGACATTATTCAAATGCTAGTGTTACAAAAGTACACTGATGATGTTCAAATTTTAGTTTTACAGAATATGTACAATGCATTCAGATCTACACAAGTCGTGGCAACTATTAACACTACATCTGAATAAACACGTTGCAAATATAAAGAAGTAAAGGGATAGAGGGAAAGCCTCCATTGCCTGTATGAAGAAGCAATCTTTGACTTCGTGTTGAAAATTTGGGCTGCATCTCCAGCTTTCACAAACCTGCAAGATAGAATGAAGAAGGAGTCAGTTCAGAAGAACTGAGCAATGAAGACATTCCTAATACCTCTACACTACTCTAAAAACAGCAATATGCTTACTCAGATAAAGCATTAAAAGATGCAAAGGAGAAGGAAGAAAACAAAGAGAAAAATATTTTTTATGCTAATATTGTTTGTTTCATATACAGATTAAGGTATGAAGACCAGGTAGGTTGTTGAAGGGATGCACATTCATTACAAGTGTGAAAATTTCCAACTGAAGTCATGGAGAGGTGAAGACCGGAGGACTTAAAGAGGTTGTAGAGGGGGCATACGTACATTACAAGTATGGTACCTTCCAACTGAATTAATGATGTTGTAGAAGACTGGCTGTTGAAGGGACATGGCATTCTGTCATGAAACCTTTCAGCCTCTAAAACTAGACAGGGATAAAGCTACAAAAGGTTCTTGATGCGTTTCAGTATGTTCAGAATTGTTGTAAGTGATTATATTGCTACAAGATTGTTGAAAGAGGTATTTATCTTGCTCTGCTATAAAAGATGTTTCACAAAACATTGGCTGTTATATAAGTCAGATTTTCTTTCAAGGATTTACTCATGTCAAATGAATCATATAAGGAGTGGGGCAGGTACCATTAAGAGGGTATCTTATTATTCAGAAAGTGCAGTAAACTATCAACATATATACATAGTTCAGAATCAACAGTGAAGAGCAAGTATATGTTACAGTCTATAGGTCATCAATTATAAAAGCCATGTCAAGGAAAAATCATTTTTAGGTTCAGAAAAGCAGCGAGCATTAAGCAAAATGTGTCAGAGAACAATTCTATCATAGAGTTAAATTCGCAAATAGTGCACATATGAGTGTGTTTTTTGAGATTAACATGAAGCTACAACATATAAGAAACAATAATAATCGGCAAAAGAGTGCTACGAAATGATAATAAGATGAATTCATGTCAAGTTCCAACTGATAGCAGTAGAGGTATTTATCCTATTCTTCTATAGGAAGTTGTTTTGCTAAGCATTTACTGTCATATATGGTCCAGATCTACATTCAGGGATGAATGATTATGTCAAAAAGGAATTATGGAGCAAGCTACCATTAGTAAGTGAAAGTTACAGATACAAATTAAAAAAAGAAAAAATATTTACAAACATTAGCAACGCACAAAGTCGTACTTACAAGGTGCTTTGTTGTTATAAGATTAAGAAGACAAATTTGAATCCAATTTGAACAAACAAATAGAAAAAGTCAAATTTCCTCAAAGCTAAGGAGTATTTTAGTGTTGATCACTAATGCAGCAAGCTACAGGAGTATAACAGCAAATGAGAGTATTCAAATCAAGTGAGATTTGTAAAGCAACAGACAAGTAAATCATGACAATGATGCAAGAATAATGTATCCACAAGGATAATGACAATTCAGTTATACTTTCAGTAAAGGAAGATATGGATGTGCAGCTACAAAAGGTAAAGTTCATAGCAGCAGCAGATACAATGAATATAAAGTACAGGAAGTGCACATTTCATCAACAAGCGGCTGAAGTAAGGGAAATGAATGTCATCCAAACGTACATTCATCAACATGAGCATAAAATAGAATAATGATAAAATCAACATATTCATTACTTATTTATGACTGAAGTCAGACAAAGAGATACAGGTAATGGATACCATATCATAATATTGTTGATAAGTAAAGACAAACAATGCAATGATTATACTTCATATCAAAGAGATAGCATAGCAATGTCAATAAGATTTACAGCTGCAAGTTACCAAAGCATGCATGTTATATTATCATTTTCAAAACAAAAGAATCAGTAAGGAAAGAGAGAGATATTCCACAATGATTGAGACCACTACAACTCAGCAAAATATAATAACAATGCTATTAAATGGAGCTACAATGTGAAGGTCATATGTATTGTCCAGGTATGCTGTGAAACAAATTGCCAGGAATTACAATCATTTTTATATATAATGACAGTGCTGTGAAAGAGAAGATACATTTTTTAAAAATAAGCACAAGTAATGAAATGGAGCTGCAAAATAAAGGTCTTGTATATTATTTAGACATGCTATGAACAATTTTCTAGAAATTAAATGAAATCAGAAACAGTCATTAACAGTGGGCAGAAGATATTCAGTCACAATGAACAAGTAGTAATGCCAACTTACTAGTGATATAAAGAATAATTATGGAGAAAAGACCCAAATCTGAACACTTATGTGTTTCACTCATGAAGAAATGGAGATCACTATGCTGGATGATCACTTTAAAAGCAATTTTCAGCAATACAGAGATGTCATTTTGTACTTCTTTTGAGGTGAGTCATGGAGGGTTTCAATTTTTCTTTTGTTTTCTTACAGATTTATGAAGTTTGAAGCAAGGTACAGCCAAAAGGAGCAGAGGAAAGAAGATTTTTTTTGTAAATTACAACTATGGATAGTAAAGGAGTTTTACTTTCCATTTTACATTTTTTTTCTTCTTTTGAAATCAAAGAAATAAATAAGCTGCGGATTCAGAAAAAAATAGGCTACACTTACCTTCATGTTTAAAGAGATGAGAGCCGAAAGGAGCAAGTTTCATGTTTTCATGTAAGTGGCAGCTACAGGAAAAATGCACTAGCAGAAAAATGGTATTCGAGGAATGTAGAAGGCAGCAGCATACACAGGTTTCCAAAGTGACTGAGAAGTGGTTCCCATCGAGCAGCATACACCAGAACATAAACAACAACAATCAAAACTTTAAAGCCCCAATGGAGGTGGCTGGAAGGAAGCAAAAGAGCAGAAGATTTGTCCTCAAAGCATCTCCAAACCCTATCTTTCCATAGCAGTCGTGAACAACTCAAGAGGAGAGCAAAACTAAATGGCAATGAAGGAAATGAATTGCTTTTAGGGTATCTTTGCCCTTGTAATTGGTAGTTAAGAGAAAGGCTTTTGCCTTTTTGTTTATGTGGTGGTTTAGTTAGCTCACAGGTGTAAAACCTTAATTTCAATACAAAGTAATACTTCCATTATTTTAAGTTTATAAAGTAATGAATATTATTAATTAATAATATTTATTAATTTATAAATTTTAAATTAATGCAAGTGTTATTTTGTGTTTAAATTAAAGTTTTAAATAAGTTTATATTTTATGTAGGAGTAATATTCATTAAAATTTACAAAAATATGTAATGTAATGAATATCATTCATTAAATTGTATATTTTGGGATTTTAATTTAGATTATTTTTAGATAAAATGTAAAATTTATTTTCTCTTGTAAAGTAGTTTATTTATTTATTTATAATTATTAGTTATATTTTAATATATCTAATTTTTAATGAATAGTTAATCTATTCATTTAAGAATATCAAATATATTAAAATATAACTTATAATTAATAATAAATTAATTAATTAAGAGCTTTCTTTTGTTTATTTATTAATTATTAATTGATTCTATATTTTAATATATTTAATTTAAAATAAAATAGTGTAGACTATTCATTTGAGAAATTAAATATATTAACATAGAATCAATTAATAATTAATAAATAAATAATTTAGTCTTAGGGGAGTTTCTTTATTGCACATTTATTTGTGGATAATAATAAATTATTTGTCACAATTATAAGACAATAAATTATTAATTATTCTAAGTGTGATTAAAGGGTTCTTGTCTAGGAGCCAAGCCATAGGTTGAGTTAAACTTTTCTAGGGGTTAACTTCAGTTGGTTTCTCGTTCTATGCTCATTTCTTGGAGAGAGGTTATGTTCACGATCAGTTTTTGGGCAGTTTAGTGGTTGTTCACAGCACTTGGGGCCAATTTGGAGTTACAGTTCAGTTGTCATCAGTTTTGGGGATCTTTTGGAGCACTTATACCTCAGTTTCTAGCAGTTATGTTCTTGATTTGGTGGGATTTGTCTTCATATCCAACCCCCACTGATTCTGCATGTTTTATGGAGTTTTGGAGCAGTTTTGGGGGGATTTTGAGTTGCACTTTGGTAATGCATGGTTTGGTGGAGTTGTTGGAACACTTAGACTTCAGTTTCTAATAGTTTTGCCCCTGATTTTATGGAGTTTCTTCATGCATCCGACCCTTTCAAATTTGATGCCTATATCATTGTATTTTTACTTCATTTTTTAGGACCTTCTTTTCTTCACATGTTCTTGCACATTGCAGACTTGTGAATGTATTGTAAGGGCATTTTGTAGCAGAGTTTTGACAGCATTGATATATTGATACATTGGTTCCTTCTCATTGGTTTGAAGTGCAATATTGTAGATTTTCTTGCTTTTAAGTTGTGTTATCCTTCTTTTAAGCTATATCCCTAGCTGCATATTCAAATATTGATACTTGTTATTACAAATCTTTGCTTGTGAGTCCTAGTTCTTTACTGAAAATTGGTGAAATCTAGTTTCCCTTTCAAAGCTAAGGATTCCAGATACTGGCATAGAATCATTGTTGTAGTATCATGTTTTCTGAGCATTGAGAGCCATTGGTATTTTTGTGATTCATGTTGATTCATTCAAGGTTACAAACAAATTGTTTGGTGTATCACCCCCTTTAAATTTTTTTAGGTATTCATATTATCCTTCTAACTCTTTCCCACATACACACTTAGCATTAGGTGATATCCCAAATTTAACAGGAACCAGCCTAGAATCTGGAGATTCATTCTCTCATCCACCAAGGAGAATTTTTCCATGTTCCAACAGGATGGCTAGATTCTACATCCATCTATAGGTGCAATCCTGATTGACAATAGTTTTTGGCACGCCCGGTGGGACCGAACTATTTCATAGTTTGTTTTAGTGCTTCATTATTATTGTTGTTATGGTGTGAACTGTTAGGAATAAGGTGTCTCAACCTTGGATAATTCCTATTCTTATTATTTGTTTTGTAAAATGTATTTCTTGCAAATAATGTTGATGTGTCGGCATCTTGAATTGTGTGTAAGGAGATCATGGCTAAAACGGTTATGACGGATTCCTATGACACGTAAGAGCTATGTTAGGAAGATTCAATGACAGGTGAAGACATGTGACAACTGATAAATTTGAGTATTGTACACTCTTCCCCAATCGTGGGGTTCGGGGCATCGCCCCGAAAAAATTTTTGGGTTTCCTATTTTCTCGGAGAATGGTAAAACCCTCATACGGTTAATCTTTTGGAGTAGCCCTAATAAGTGAAGCGCATGATATAAGCGTTTGTTAGGGTTGCGAAGAGATGTGATGAGAGTGTATTGTTGGAACGGTTTATGCTACCGTGATTTGTCTTCAAGGGTTTTGAAATCTTCTGAGAGAACTTGCATTGCAAGTGTATTGTAACTGTAATAGTTTTGATCAATACATTGTGTAGGTTTTGGAGTGCTGGGGTTTTTTACCGAAAGGTTTTCCCTAGGGTATATCATTGTGTCATTCTTTGTTTTCTGTATGCATCGTATGTGGTTGCAATATCTTTGTTAAAGTAGTTAACGAATATGTTCAGTTGAAAGGATTTAAAAGAATTTGCACAATACTTTCCTATAGAGATTAGCGTAGGAAGCTATTTCCGCACCTGAGTTTCCTTTCAAATGGTATCAGAGCTTGATCTATCAGAGCTTGATCAACTTTTGATCCTAGTTGTTGGGTAGGGTTTTTTGAGCTGATCTCAAGTTTGAGTGGGAGTTTTTTGCAGAGCATTCTGAATCTTATTTGCAGATTGAGATGGCAAGTTCAT
>MU227882.1:314051-328189 GCA_018584345.1 Thuja plicata | reverse complement strand
AAGACTGTTAAGTCTACCCTGTTAAAGGATTTACAAACTGATTCAACTGTTAGGATGAAACAGTAGATCTTGACTTACAACTTTATTGTTGATAAGATCCTTTGAATACTGATCACCTTCTGTGATATATATGGCAATTCTGCTCCTTTACTGACCTTGTGAAAATGCTCTGCTCTGCTGCTGTTTTTCACCTTGTTGCAGTCTCTGCTTATTACTCTTATTTTTACTTTCACACTTCAAATGGTATAATACATTACATATATATACCATTCCCATAATTACAATTTACAAGGTCGGCCAAATACAAATAAATAAAATAAGATAAACTTATTCCTGAGTCGGCCTTTCATAAGTAAACAAAATATTACTGAGTCGGTAGAAGCTCGGGTTCCTCAAGCTGGCTCGGTGATCTTCTGATACTCAGCATCCACTACAATACTTGGCATCATCATGCTCTCAGTAAGAGTAGAATCTCGGTCCATACTAGTCCCGAAGTGTAGCTTGGAACTCGGTAGCCGTTGGTGACTCGGTAGCTATAGTGTCACTCGGTAACCGCTGGTGACTCGGTAGTAACTGACTTCTCGGTGACTACCGTCTGCTCGGTACATGTTGCTCTTCTCGGTAAACACAGCTAAACTGTTCATATGCTCGGTGACTACTGTTCTTCTCGGTTTGAACTGTTTAACCACTGAGCTTTACAAAGTGATTTCTGAATGCTCGGTATAAGTTGTGGACTGAGTGATGAGCTCGGTAAGCATTCAAAATCGAATAAGTGTTTTCACTGATGACAAATATAACATAATTCCAACAGTGGGTATCATTCTCACCTCAATTTTACTTTCTGTTTGGAAGGTTTCTAGGTAACCAAATACAATGTCATGTGTTATGAATGATTATTTCTTTTCTATGCATGCAATCAGATTAGATAATATAATTGATGTTAAAGAAGATTAAAGTTTTATTGGTTCCTGATTCACCCCCCACTCTCAGTCACATTGCATGTAATATATTTCCAATAGAGATGTACTACAAAGATACATCTGTACACAAAAAGGTACATATATGCACCATAAACCAGAGTCATTGTATTGCTGATGGAGAGAGAAATTCAAGGAGTATATTATAAAAAGGTGAAAGGATATAATGTTGGAAAGTTCAAAGTTTACTTTGGTATTTTTGTCAAAGGGAGAGAAGTTCCTAAGAATTCAAAGGGAGAGATTATCATTATCCAAAGGGAAAGAATATCCAGAATATCCAAAGGGCGAGATTACATATGAAATATCCATCATGACTATCATAAGGGGGAGAAGTAGCATGAGGAAGAGATGACTCATTGCTATCAAAATAAAAAGAGATGATCAAGGAGAGGAACAGTCAAAGGGAGAGACAACATTAGAGAAATAATTAGAAGTTGCTACATCTATCCAGTGAAGGGATTGAATATTGAAGAGAGAACTTTGCAAGAAACAAATTTAAGCTATATGTACTTACCGAGAGCTAAACATTGGTATTGGTTATATAATAATAAGATTGGTAGATTGATGAACTACAACTGATATATTTCATATTATATTAGTAATAATATAGTGTGATAATTTAGTGTGTTTCCATCAATGCCAAGGGATAGATTGCTGACCTATAACTGATTGAATGGTTGAAGATGTTAAGTTGATGATCACCAAGCTACTGAAATTTAATGCAAGACATTAAATCAGTTAATATAATTGTATTGTCATTGATGTCAACTTGATATAATATGGTTGGTTATATTCAAAGTGTAAAATACTTTAGAGAATCAGAAAGATAAAGATTATGCTATTAGTAATGCATAAAAGATTAGTATTCACTAAGTGACTACAAACACTGACAGGAAGTGCACCCCGACGGATAGAGAAACTCGAGAGTAAAGTCAGAGCGATGCCTGAGAAAGAAACAAGATAAAATTTATTGATGAGTAGAATTACAAGCATTGCCGATGAGAAAAATTGCATGCATTACCAACAAGTAGAACTTCATAGTGATGCCCAATGGACAGATAGCCTCGACAGACAGACAACCCCAATGGAGATGCTTGAGGAGAACTAAAGTGTTGAACAAAGCTAACAAAGAGTTAAAAGACCAAAATGAACTAAAGTTCAGAAATGACAAAAGACTTAGCTGGAAAGAGCTAAACAAGGTGTTAACTATTTGTTAATATTGTTTTCATCGACAAGTCAAAGTGAGAGATAAAATAAATATTTAAAGATATTTCATTCCAGTTGTCAAAAAGAAATCCACGAGATAAAACTGAGGTAAATATTTAAAGAAATATTGGCTAAGATTGTGGATTATGCCAAGAACAAGAGAGTAAAGAACTGAGAAATGGTGAAATTGTGTCTATAAAGAGACAAGCTAATTTATTGTGAAAAAAGGGGGTGAATAGAAGTAGAGGATGCTGAAGAGAAACTAATGAAGAAAGAAGTCTTCAATCAGACCTGATCAATCAAGCTAAAGAACATAGATAATTCTGCAGAAACTGAGCAACAAAGAATCACAGCATCACCGAGCAGAAAGAAGTGGAGCAAAGGTATTGAAAAGATACATTGATTAGAAAGGTATTATGAGCTTACAATAGATCTGAAAAATCTACAAATTATAATTGTATATGTGAACAGATCATTTACTGTTTCAATTTAACTATTGGATTAGAAAGTCTCTTAACCGAGTAGGACCTAACAATCCTTTCTATATTGAGATACATCCCAAGGAGTATCAAAAGGTTTGGTCATGAAGATAGCATGAGATGCCAGATACCATTTGACAAACTACACTGGGTTTGGTCATAAAAGGTAGCATAGAGATGCCAGATATCAAGTGACAAACTATTATATTTAAATCCTCTAACAAGGTCACAACTAATAGTGTGTTTGTAACTTTTAATAGGGTTGGCTCTTCACTGAGATCACTTTAGAAGAGTGAAATTTTTGGCTTATCGGTCCCAAGTGGTTTTTCCCTTAAAAGGGTTTCCATGTTAAAAATCCATGTGTCAATGTGTTTATGAGTGATTACTTTAGTGGTTTTCATTACATATAACTAATCTGGATTGATTGGTATACACTAAGTTATTTACTGCATTTCGGTGAATAAAACATTGCTAATCGGTAAACAGTAAGAATAAGGTTGAACAGTGAACTTTGAGCAGTAGTTATTTGTTGAGATTGTTTGAATGCATTCATCTCTTAGGACTGAAGATAACTAGAGGATTATAATTGTGGTAACAAGTTTTTGGGTTAAATTATTTGAATATTTTTTAGGCCACTGATTCACCCCCCGCCTCTCAGTTATTCTAACACATTTAATATATGTTTAACCATTTTTATGTATGGATTCAAGAAGGAGTTTGAGGATGTATTCTACAATGTAGATGGAAATGTAATGTTGGAAGGATTATTTGGATCTGACCAAACTCTAAGATCTACGATGATGATTAAGAGGAAAAATATTGAGTGACCTGACTAGAGAGGTATAAGATTAACCTAATTGTATGTTATGAGTATGAGGATGAGAGGTTAATTCAATTGATTGGAAAATCTAAGAAGAAGGAAGAGAAGGTTGAAGAGAGTAGTACAGGACTTCACAGTGGTGATTGATTGAAGTATTTGTGATTTGATATGAGTAATAGAAATGAAAATGGAGGCTAGTGAGTGAATAAGCATTTGAGCTATAATTGGATTTGTATTGGCAAAGTGAGTTCTATGTTTTAGATAAAAAATTTCTATTACTTTCTAACCATTGTATCAGTTGCAAAATCCTTTTAAACAAGGTTAACCTAACACTCATATTGTTAAATCCTTTAATCAAGGTGACATTATAATGGAATGGTCTAAGCCCTCTAAAAAGGATCACTTTTAACAGGGTGATTAAATCATTTTAATAGGGTCACATTTAACAATGTGTATTGTAACCTTTAATAGGGTTGGCATCTCACTGAGCTCACTTTAGAAGAGTGAAAAATTGGTAGCATCTTACTGGTGGTTTTCCCATAATGTATTTCCATGTTAAATCCTGGTGTTATACTTGTGTGAATGTTATTTGATGTGTTGTACTATTAAGAGTTTTATATTTTGCAAGTTGATTACATTAGGACAGTGAGCTGCAAGTTTATGATACTTATTATATGCTATAGAGACTGAGTGGATTACTAAGTGGATCTGAGTTGGTTAAAGTGTTTGAAAGTTCAATTGGTACATGACACAAGGAGGCTTTCTAGAGAATAGGGGACAAGGAACTCCCAACTACCCAAACCAACTTGAAGAACAACACAGAAGCAACAACAAAAAAAGGGAGAGAATAAACAACAAGACTTATATTAATTCATTAAACTAGTTACATATCAGGCAGTAAGGCCTTCCCAGTTTCTACCATATACATTTAGATGTTTAAAAAATAATCTTGATATATGCAAGATCACAGACCTGCAATCTGGATTTGCTAACCCTTATTCTACTATCCAAATATTGATGCCTAATCTAAGAACAGAAAACCAAATATATACAAGAGTCCACCTAAAAGAGGTCAACACTCAAATCCTAAAGATCCAACATAGGAAATAGAAAAGACCCAGATTTAGGTCCACACATATCCCAACAAGGAATCCCACATCAATTACGCTACGTAAATTAAATGCAAAAATTGGCCAGAACAAGATAAATAACTCGGTAAGAAGTCGACCGAGCAACATGAACAACTTGGTGAAGACCAACTAAGAAATAGAAAAAACTCAATAAAAAGGTAATCGAGCAACATAAACAACTCATTGAAAACCCAACCGAGTAGCCAAATCATTCACCGAGACCCATTGGTAAAGAAAGAGAAAACAAGTAAGCGAGAAATAACAGTTACCGAGCACTTTACTAAGAAGCTTTAACAATATACTGAACTAAAAAAAAATATTTTTGCTTGATCAGGATTGCCAAAGAACCCAAGATGCTATTGCATCAGTACATCTGGACCTAGGATAAGTGACTCACCCCCCCTCTTAGATATTCTAAATCATTCTAACATATCCAAGTTATCTAGGTCAGAGGACTTCCCCGCTACTTTCTTTCTTGATTTAGACATCTCATTCTTGCTAATTCCTTGTTTCTCTACAATGTTATCAATAAGTTTCTCTATCTTCCTCTTCCTATCACCTATATTCAATTCTTTTCTGGCCTTAGAGGACTTCTCCTCATAGGTATCCCATCTCTCTTCAGTTGGATCACTATCAAGAGAAAACACATGGCCAACTTGTAGAGTAAGAACTTCGGTACTGACTTCATCCCCATAGGAGGGCACCACCTCATTCTAGGATCAACAGCTTCAAAGCATTTTCAACCATAAAACAAAACTGTATTCTTGTATTTTTCAACTATCTCTTCAAGAATTTTCTTTCTCCCTTTCATTTCTCTTTGAAATGTCTTAAACATACCAAAGAGTTCTCCATCTACCCATTTACTATGTTTCCTTCTATAATTTTTTCTTACTTGAATTACAATAGGTTCATTGTCATACCATGCCCTCAAATGCATACCTAGAACTTATGGATTATGTTGAACAAAATGTGTAAGATGGGTGATCCAAACCTAAATGTTTTCTACTTATCTTTCTTTATCTGACTTACATTCACCAACAATTGCAGTTTAAGAAATTCACATAGATCATATTCAACATTTTGTTTAACCATCTTATATGCCAACATTATAAGCCTAGCAAAAATAGATTTTGGTTGGTTTTTAAAACGCAATTTGTATCCCAAAATCATTGAAACTAACCTTACATCCTGTTAAAATATGTCTACGATGATCATTTCTCTTTCATCCCACTTCGAGTAAGTTAGGGTTTCAACTTGCTTCTTCATTTTTTTTTCATAGTTAGAACAATGCAAGAATTTTTCAATCCAGTAACTTTATGAATAATTTAACTTGTGATCTTGATAGGTTTCTCTCCAATCAAAATAAAGTGATCGTGAATTCTTCTCAACACAATTTTGATCCATTCTTCTTCATTGAACTTGTAGGGTTCCATCATTTGCATTATGTTTACATTTTTTCAAATGTGCAAACATAGCTTTCCATGTTTTATCTTCATTCAACATATCTTTCATCTCTAGAATAATATCAACATCTCCAATTGTCTCATACTTGTAGTGGATGTATGCCCTAATATCTTCTATGTGTAAAACACCATGTGGAGTCAAAGCGAATGCACCCTCAGGGTCATCCTCCATCAATTTGTATGGATGTTTCTTGAATTTATACCTTGGCCTCCCAGTCAGATAAAAAATATATATGGATTATCCATTGTATACGAAGCTCACAAATAGAATCAAATACCTTTCATGTGGATTTAGGATAAGAACAACTTGCGATCACAGGATTGCCCTAGCTCCGTCACTTCCTACCATACTCTAAAAAAATGGTGATCAAAATGACTAGGATATTTCACATATAACTTGCAGTATTTGAACTTGACACATATCGCAATGCAATACCATAAAGCTTCTATGCTCTAGTCTTCCATCAACTTCAAGGAGATCATTCAATGAGACATGTGTAACCATGCGATCACAGATATAAACTCCAACTATATCACTACGTTTGTCCATAAGCTTGCATCTACTCATTCTTGATACAAGGGGTTGGATAGTTTACTCCTATATTTCTCCAAAGCTCCTACTAAGGCCATGCTAGACCATTTTAGGCTCATAGGGTAATGAAAAGATCAAGCAAAGATCCAATAACATTTGTTGACTCTCCCTAATCTTTTTGCTCACTCTGACTCTTTTCTTTCCATACCTTATCATTATTCTTGTTTCCTTCCTTTGTATACTTTTTGTTGAACTCATCTTTATACTCAGTCATACTCTTACCATCACCACCAAAGTTCCTTTTTATTACTGTAGGTGGTTTCTTGTTTCTTGATAGTCCATTATATCTACAAAAAAAATTTACGTGTCCTTGATTATTACATTTATAATATGTAGGTGATGGTATATTTAGACTAACCTATAATTTTCCATTTCTTGCAATGTGCCCAAAGTTTTGGCACTTATATATAACATGTGATCTTAGCTTCTCTTTCATTTCTAATGTATTCTTCCTTCTTTGATGATTGATCAGGGTTTCTACATTCTACCTTCTTGTGCTCATATTCATAATAATTGAAACAATAACAAGAAAAGGTTTTGTAAGGGTTCTTACCTCTGCAATATTTCTTCATGTGACCAATTTTATTGTATTCAAAGGATCTTCCCCTGAAGGGTCTCAACTATTCTTTATATCCTTCATTCTGATTAGGTATTTTTCTCTTCTTTGTCTTCTGATTTCTCTTCTTGATTTTTAGAACATTCAGCTTCATCAAAACCAACTCCATTCTTATCACCTTTAGGTTTTTGTCTCTCCATCAATATTAATCAATTTTTTCTCTCATCACATGAAGTTTTTGAATGCGATTCTTTGTCTCAACCAGTTCTCCTTTAATGATAAAGTTGTACTTTTCTAACTCCCGATACTTGATTCTGACATCATCAAGTTCAAGCTGCATTTTTTCCATCTGGACATTTGCATTCTTCAAGATTTCTTCAATTCTACCATTTTCATCTTTTACTTGTTGAATTTCCTTGGACATCTGTAAAGTAGTAAACTTCACAATCATGTTTTAATGCTTCCTTTTCCTACTAAAGTTATCCAATGATATCTGGTGAATTATTTATAGGTTCCCTTATCCTCTCTACAAGTCCTTGCCTTTTGTTCCTTGAATGTTCAAGCTTATATTTTTAAGGTTCTTGATGTAATCTTCATCTCTTCTTGGTTTGAACTTTAATTCCACATTATCAGCATTAGCCTTATCCAGGTCTTCAAGTACTGCTTCAAGATTTTCTTCCAAACTGCTTGAATCCATCTAAATATCCCTCAAGTTATTAGGGTTTCTCCCTAATGAGCAAAAGATCTTATACCAATTGTTAGGATCAAGAAAAACTTAGATGGGGGGGGGGGGGGGNAGATGGGGGGGGGGGGGTGAATTGGTGTTGTAGCACTTTTAATTAAATTTAAGCAATTCAAACTTAACCATGCAGTAACTAAAATGAAGAGAACATAAGCATAGAGTAAATAATTCATAACACCATGATTTGTTCATGAGAAAACCTTATTAAGGGAAAACCTTGGTGGGGATGGTACCCACAAATTATTCACTAAGAGTATATTGTCCTTGTTGGGAGATGAATATTACATTTAGTACAAATCCTTATTAAAGGATGCAAACCCTGTTAGGGGTAATACAAGGATCTCACTACTCTTACAATAAAAAATTATCTCTTTACAATTACAAAAGATGAACTATACAAGCATCTACTATTCTTAAGTAGTTATAGTTATATCTCGCGATATTCCCTGCATTATTTTGACATCACAATGCATTCACATGTCATTTCCACATCGTCACATCTTAAAACATATCTACTTATATACCTGATCTTATAATGTGTCCAGTCAGCTTACAAGTCCATCACCAAACATGTCCAACACATAACTCGAGAGAAAATAAAAAATAGGTGATCACCCATCATAACATAGGAAAGGACCCAACCTAAATCCAAAATAGCACATCTAGAATTGACAGCTTACTCCCCCAATCATCGTGACCTTTCATCTGTCAAAAATGCATGTGACCATAACTGAAGCCATACAATGCTCGATACAACCTTTAGATAAGTGCACATGACCTAACTCGCTATACACTAAGCTTGCCATGAAAAAATGTCAACTATATCTAGGAAACTGCTTGTGGAGTTAGTTATTTTTCAAGACGAGATGCTCAAAACTGAACTATACTCCAAGTGACCATACCATAAATTAGTATTTCCATAAATGAAAACATATATTCTATACATCCTTTTCCACTTGTCTTGACATTTTTTGCATATGGCCTCGAGATAAATATGAAGATATTTATAAAGCATAACATGTCTTAACTAAAATTTTGATGTGGTAGACACCCTATTTGTCCATGAATAACAAGAAAATTTATCTCATTCAAATCTTGTTTTATAAAAGGTTGTATATTTTCTAAATGATTCTATGAATAAGGAAACTTGTGACGTAATGACGATGATAATTATTAACTTTGGTTACGAGAATATGTTAGTCATGGAAGTTAAATAGATTACACCTTTGTGGGACAAAGTAAATATTTGGGAGATGTAGTTTCCATGCTGAAGGATAATCAAGGGATATTATTAAAAATATATATTTGAATTGATTATATATTTTAAGGAGTCTACCAAGAACATGGACACCACAATTGAATCTTTCCAATAAGCCAAAAAGGAGATAATGAAATTAACATTTGCAAGAAGTCTTCTTTTACCATAATTTTATCTCTCCTCACTCTAGTTCAAAAGGAAAAGTGATTGAAAGGACAACCCCCACACTAATCCTCCTTAATTGACTAGGTTTGGTTCAAATCTACCTGTAAGGGAGGTGACTTTTGAGGAAAATCTACAATGCTAGAAAAGGAGTCGAAGGGCATAAAAGGCCTCAAAATATTAACTAAATTGTAGGTTCTCTATTGGTCTCTATTCAGTCTCCTTTATTTTTTAATCTTCCTATTTTTTTAGCTTTGGGGTGTCATATATTGTATACCTTAGCAATTTGGCACTATAACTACTAGAAAAGTTGTAATATAGTTTTTCCTAGATCATCATAACCCTATTTATTCTCTACTCTACACTATTATTTTATTCATAAGGAAACAATTTAGTCATCATCAAACATGAAATCTCGGATCTTATATTTTGGGGCCCAAAACTATATTTTCCCTTTTTAAATTGATAGTTTTGAGCAAACCAGTGTTCCTCGTGCTCTAGAGCATCGAAGAGGGGCCTAAATTTTAATGATTACAAGTAACAACCTTTATTATTTGTGATCTAGTATCAATATTTGGATTTGATTATTTTTTTCTTAGCATACAATACAAACTTTGGATTCCCTCATAAATTTGCATTTACAGATCCACATTCTGTTTTCTAAAATTCTATGTGGCACACTTAAATTTATGGAGGAGAGTGGAATATTGAACCACAAGAATCTTTAGTGCACATATATGCCGATGCTGCGAGAATACTACCAACTAATGGTCTCCATCTCTACAAATTCCTTTGGTATAATTCTGATTTTACCCGCGTGGAGATGTTTCTATCATTTGAGTAGCAAAGGGGAAGCAAACTGTCTTTCCTTTCCATGTCTTTAACTAAATCATGAATTTTTTATTCTCAAGAACAAAGATGTGTTTCTCATCTGTCGTGCCAGATTCTCCAGTAGGTATCCCCATCACTTTTAAAATTTCAATTGACGAATAAACTTTAGGCACAATATTTTAACTGTTTTCTCCCACCAAATCAGTTTCTACGTACACCTTTGCAATTCAGAGACCTTTCATTCGGTTATAAAAGGAAACTTATGAAAACATTCACCTGGTTCAAAAGTTCAAGAAACGTGCAAACTCTCGACTAGACAAGGTGGATTTTAATTGAACCTGATGACACCCTTGGGTTGATATGTGTTGATGAGGTACAAGCCAACCATAAGGAAGAGGAAAACAAAAATAGGTTGTATTCCTCCCAAAGCCATTTTCTTTGTGATTTTTAAAGACTTTGTACAAGAAAATCTAAATTTGAATCTCCACAAAAAGCATGACCATGAAGGGAAATATAAAAGGCATTTTCTTTGCAGTTTTTAAAGACTTTTCATATAAAAATCGAAATTTGAATCTTCACAAAAAGCATGACTCCCAATCTACACCGTAGGCGTACACTTTTATAATATTATTTATTGTGAAATGATGCCAAGTTTGTAGAGCTTGGCTTTGCATTTTCCAATTACATTTATTTGAAACTTTCTGAAGTATTATAATCTAGCCAATTTTTTCATTTCTTGTAAGAATTGCATTCCATGATGTGACACATTGTAGTCCATCAAATAAATTTTGTGACATATCTGAAATTTTTCATAAATGTGTCCCTGAATACTTGCAATTGTAGTATTTCTAATCATAATAACTGCAAGTGATGTATCAGTACCTCTAGGTGTTTGATCTATCAATGGAGCGAAAAAGGCTCATCCCTTTATGTACACAAAATATTAAAACCATCCTTACCTATTTTCCACATTTATTGATGCATTGATACAGTATACTACTACATCGATGGGGGTATTAAGACAATCTTTAAGACAATTTTTGATAAATTGTCTTAACGTAAGACAAAATAAAATGTGTGTATTATCTTAAATATTGTCTTTAAAGGACTATCTTTAAAAGGGTGTCTTAAATTATTTTCTTAAAAAAAAAATTTCGTAAAGACAATAAAAACTAGCAATATTATTGTCTCTTTAGAGAAAATTTTATTTTTTCACTCTATAGACACAATAGGTACAATAAAAAAACATATTGCCTTTATAGAGACAATAAAAATATATATCATTGTTCACATAAAATTAATATTGTTAATTAAAAATTATAATATTGATAATTAATTAATAGTAAGGCACGATGGATTTGAACTGCCAACATATTTCTTTTAAAGAAGGTGCTCTTCCATTGAGCTAGCACCCTTTAAACAATAATTAGGGTGGCTGCATGAAGTTGAGTCCATGTTTTTCAAATTTTCTGTCAATTAATGTCAAAATTTGTGGCACTTAAAGGTTGAATCTCAAAAAACTTCTATAGTACAAAATGTAGTACTCAGAGTCTACTTTTCAAATATGTTATTTATTACGCACCAACATGATATAAATATCATTTTAGTAGGCATGTTTAAAAACTACTTTTTCAAAATGCCCATTTTAGGACCATACCACACACGTGTACGATCACCCTATTTTGAACTAAATAAATATTTTTTTTTGAATCCTTCTAGGGAAAGATACATAAAACACAAAAGATTGATGATAATATTTTTTTATTAATTTTTAATTGACTATAAAGTACATTTTTGAAACCTCTCGTGTACGACCACCATAATTTGATGACAACTTCATTTTGTTTATTTTTTATTTTATGATTTTATCTTGAAGGAAATTCTATGTAGATTGATGTTATATAATTTATTTTTTGAAAAACGTAAAATAAATAAATTTATTAAAATTTTAGTTAACCTTACTATTTCAAGTTTAAGTTTAGATAACACTTTGTCTTAATAAATATTATAAAAATACTAAAATTAGTAATATCACTATGAAATTTATACTTTTATGATCTGTACAATAATATGTATAATGGGTTTTAATTTCATCAAAAACTAATCAATAAGGCTCCAAAAAAATTACAAGGCATATATTTTATATTCCTGTGCCTTAGCCATATTTTGTAGGGCCAAGCACAGGGTTGGTGGGACCAAGCCTATCTCGAACCAAAAACTAGGGTGGGAGTACGTGCCCACTCTTGGCTTTAAGAAACGGGTGCCTGTTTCTATTTGGATCTTTTAAAAAGAAACGTTCAGCCATTTCATTTAAATAACAGGTGCCCATTTCTTAAAGACTCTTTGAAGACAAACAACAAGATTGTGGGCCGAATATAAATGATTGATGATTATTCAAATCATTTTTATGAAATATCTGTGTTGCAAAAAGAATAATTTATCTCAACATTATTTTGTCTTGTCTTGTTTTGGATCTGACATGATGATAATACTTTGAATTCAAATTTTGGTACAAATATGGGATCAAAGAAACATAGAAATAGTTGTAAAGAGAAGAGTTAAATTTTAAAGTGACCTGAAAAACCATTTGTGGGGCTTTAGTGGTATACTCCCTACGTATGACATGAAACTTACTGGCGAAGTCAAAACTTTGATTGAAAATTTTTTGGACGATAATACAAGAGTATCACCTAATGCTAGAGATGTTCCTAAATTAAGAGTCGGCTCAAAAAATCATGATCCACATGTAAAACACCTTTTGGATACAATTCAAACTAAATTGTATAAATTTTTTTTGGATGTTAAGGTGTTAACTATTAGTATTATTCAAAGATATTTTGAAAAATGGAAACCTTGGTATGTAATTATTAACAAGGAAAGAGTCACGTGTTGTTGCAAAATAATGTTCAATTTCATTATAGTTATGATGTATTTCGATCTATAAATTCTACCATGTATACTAATGAAATGTTGTGGGAATGTGGCATAAATATACCTCCTCAAACTGTAAAGGAGTTTATATCAGGTTTGTTTTGTAACCCACCTACTGAGAATTGTTTTCTTTTGAATTCATGTGTTTATAGTGTATGTGATGTATGTGGTGATCTTGCATTTTTCGATGAATATTTGCATGAAAATATTTGAATTGATTTTGGAGAGAAATTAGATGAAATAAAAATATTTAAAATTATTGAGTGTCTATTAAAGGAAAGAAATGTTGGAAAACGGTGTGATATAATTACTGAAAAAGTTAGTGTTCATGTATTTATGAATAAATTCAAGAGTAAGGTTGTACCTAAATATGTGAAACACTCTCAAAATTCTAGATGGCTTGATGGACAGTTTCACATATGCAAGAATACATTTCCAATTGGTAGTATAATTTCAGTCGTTGACTTTGCAAAGAACTAACATGCATCCATGTTCAGGAATTCCCTTAGTGTGACAAGGAGGTCCTCTCACAGCAATATAAAAAGTGGATACAGTCAAGTCCTCTAAAAACAAACATTAAAATTTTTTGATAATCATGGTAGAAAAGAAAGCTACACAATAGACATTGTAAAATTAATTTTAATCATGACCTCAAAGGACAATGTTGATGGTTGCATTTCGCTAGATTTGGTGAACCAAAAATAGTGGGGTACACTTTTTTGGAGGAAGAAATTTGCCCCAAAAAGTGCTACCGAGGAAAAAAAATCACTTACGATCGAAATTAGGAAATACTTTCGATTGCAAGGGAGAAACTTTTAGTGGTACTTTGGATCGTAAGTTACAATCGAAAGTAAGTTAGGTATTTTTGGGTGGGATTTTTAACCGCCCAAATAGTCATTTTTACTGTTTGGGCTTGGTTGAAAGTAACATGGGGCTTCCATTTTGCAAACATTGTTTGAATAGGTATGATATATTTATACTTGCAATATAT
>MU227882.1:299960-313229 GCA_018584345.1 Thuja plicata | reverse complement strand
TAAACTTAATCCATTTTTACACATTTATTTAGTTTACATCATCCTCAAATTCTAAATACAAATGCCACCTTTTATGTCGTTAAAGTTGAACAGTTTGCATGTTGTGGTCCTTTTCCTTTATAAAAGTCTGACACAGGTTTGTACTTTTACCCATATATATATATATATATTTGAAAAATGGAAGCACTTCCATTGTAGACTGGTTTATCCTTTTGAGTACGTTATTTGGGGTCATGTCAAGCACCTTGAATGGGTTCCTGACTTGGATTTGGCTTTATCCCCATGTTTTTCCCCATTTCCACTTTTTCCAGCCTATTTTTGCCACCCCAGAGTGAAAAACTAGAACTTTGACCTCAAGGTCAAAGTTGACCTTTTTGGGTCAAGGTCGATGTTGACCTTTTTGGGTCAAGGTCGATGTCGACCTTGACCTAGGTCAGAATTAGCCTTTTTCAGGCTTGGGGTCCAAATTTTAGAATTTTAGGGTTTCTAGATTTGTCTTTGAAAAAAGTTAATTCCCGCTTCTGGGTCGGTTGTTTCGGTCTTTGTAACAACAAATCTTAAATCATATTTAATATAGGTCCTCTTCTAGAGGCATGGGTCTAATTGAAATTTAATTCTCCTATGTCGACCTCTCTAGGAGATTGTGCCCTAGTTTCATATAAAAGGAAGTTTTCTCCTCTCATTTTCTCTAACCACAAGAATCATCAACAATCTAAGACTTGATAGCCATCATTGCAAGACTTCAACTTGAAGAGTGAGATCCAAAGGTGAAGAAGAAATATTTGAATCAAGCCAAGTAGCCATTGAAGCATTCATCCATTCTCAAGAACTTCTCAAGCACTTATTTCATCAAGGAGATCCATTGGTGGTCATTGAAGGATTCAATCTCCATGGAGCCCTCTTGTTGAAGATTTCTCCATGTACATTCCTCCAAGCCTCTTCCCATTCAAAAAACCATTCAAGATTGGTGTTTAAGATCTACAAGAAATTGAGTGGAGACATCCTACATTCTATATTCTACATTTTACATCCTTATTGGTGCATACATACTTGTGGATTCATGGATTTGAATCCACCACAAGGACCTCTACAAGAAAGGTGAATTTTTTCATTTACTTTGTTTTATTTATGCAATTTTAATTATACTTTGAGGTTAATTCCAAAACTGTGGTTTGACCAAAGAAAACCCCTCCCCCAACAAACAATTCATTTTTCTTGCAGGTACAGGTTCAGAATAATAGATCGGAGTGCAGATTTGGATACCCTTTTTGGAAAACTTTTAGGATCCAAAAATAGATTTCCTATTAGAGACATTTTAGGTCAATTCTGCCCTAGGCTAGAATTTGAAATTCTGGGTATATAGTGACATTGACTTGAGGGTACAAATCAGAACTGTGTCAGAATGGAAAAATATTTCTGGGTTTTGTTCATCTCTGCGTTTCTATTCTAGATCTAGTCTGAGATTCTCTAGAAATTGAGTACAGATCCCCGATGATGCAGATAGCACGGCAAGAAGACCTTGATGGGCCCTAACTCTTTATCACTCCTTCAAACTTCAAACTTGATCAATCCAGCTCCACACAAGTCTTCGTAGGATGTCTCCTGACTTGTCCAAGGGGTCAATAGGATTCCCCTATCCTATTTTGGTTCTCCAAATCAATCTATGAAATAAAGCAATTTCTCTTCTAGGGACACTTTCACTAAACCATACAACAAAGTGTAAAACTTCACCAGTGGATTCAAAACTCTATCCTAAGTGATTGAAAACTCTTAATAGACCATAAGGGTTGGGAATCTACCACTGGATTTTCTCTTGTTGACCCAAGGTTAGTCGAATCCCAAATGGTCGAGGATTCCTTATAGCCTTAACCAGTGGGTTTTTGGAACTTATCTTTTTGTGATAGTGGGATATGGAAAATATAATTGGGTTTCTAGACACCCTTTATGGGGCTTGTAAAACCCCCAAAGCCTTGGAACCTCACTCCATTCTTGCACCCCTGAACTCTCACAAAACACACAGGCCTAATTAGCTAGTTTAGGCTTGGTTTGTTAGTAAAGTGGTAGAAGGTGGGTTCATGGATGAAATTAAGGGCTTTGGATGGATTCCCCTACCCCAATTTAGTCTATAACCACTCTTGGTTTGATCCCCAAATACACATATAACTCCTGCATGTGACTATGCCAAAAAGATAGGCTAATTACATAGGGATAATTAGCCTAGGGCTTGATCTCATAAATAGTAGGACCAAGAGTGAGAGTCTGAGCTTCTAGATTCCTAAAGACCATGATCCTAAATAGAATTTTCCAAGTGGCCGAGGAGATCCACTAGATAAATCTCTTGTTAGGATCACATCCTTGGGACTAACCCAATAGAGCTTTGGTTTCTCATACAACAACCAAGTAAAATCTATAACTTTTCAATAACTTAAAAAAAACACTCCAAACCAATTGGTATGGTTAGTATACTTAAATCATTACAAACTTCTACAACTAGATATTTAAAATGAATTTGTACCAGGTTGTACCATGCAAAAAGACCCAAAACACTCTTTTATTTCCTTTCTTGAACATCAAACTTTGTACAAAGTGTATTCTTACCCTCATGGAAGGAATCCTCTCTCCTAATAGAATACTCTAAGAATTTTAGATGCTTTGTAAAGTGGGTGAGGTCAGTTACAAATAAGTTGTCATTTCTCAAGCAACATTTTGCAAAAATTGCTCATGCAACTTTGCAAAAAGACAACTTTTGGCAATCATGAAGGAAAGTTTCTATTTTTGGAGAATGCTAAGTTCACCGACCACCAAGGATGTGGGAGAGGTTAAAAATAATACAAGAACCTAACTAAGGACTTAAAACATAAATTATAACCAAACCTTAAAATCCTTAAACAAACATGGTCTAACTCTGGTTTCAAGAACCTAGGTTTATAACTTCACGTTAGGTCCTTCACCTTACATCATTAACACACACAACTACACACAAACAAGGGTGATCTCAAGGATGCACCTTATTAAAAAAATAAAAGAAAGAAAAAAGTAACTTTCAGGAGGTGCCCTACACCACCCAAAAATAACATTCTTCAGATCTACAACATTTCAAGGTTAGTACTTTTCTCCTATCCATTTCAATTAAGGTTATTAATCTTTCTAAATCTATTACATGTATTAAAATATATTAACGGGTATTTGAGATCTTCCTCTTTGCTCTTATTTCAAAATGATTGATTCATTTATGCATTGATCCTTCCTTTTGGGTTAATCAATTTGGATTCTTCATTTGTATATCTAAGAATAAAAGGACAATATCTTATTTACACCCTACATTTCAAAACACGTCCTTTACATTTAAGATAAAATAATAACAAACTAAAACAGCCATATTTTATATCTTACATATGTGTGTGTGTGTGTGTGTGTGTGTGTGTGTGTATGGCACATGTACATATACATGTATATATGTATATATACATGTGGATATGCATATGTATATATATGGATGTATATGTATACATGTATGTATATGTAAATGTGTGTATGTCATATATATGTACATATATGTATATGTATGTCATATGCTGATGCAGAGCTTTGGTATCCTAGTAAATTTGGCTTAATTTACTAGATTTTTTTTGAAAGATCAAGTCCTCTTACTCGTATTTCTTGGACTACCCCCTACCAAATATATACACCTTCAAGTGTTCCAAATATACTCACCAACTCATTAACATTATATCCCCATAACTCCTCAATGAGTTGTCCATTTTTTCATGCTCTCTAATGGTGATGCATCCATCTGTACCCAGTGTACCTTCCTCACACAAATCCACACTAGCCTCTTACCCAGACCTTTGGACTTCTCCCTCATTTAAATTACAACATTTTGACATCCTACAACCCAACCAAAGCACAAACTTGGCTCTATTCTTTTTAGAACTCCAAACTGTCCTACTTGACAGTGTTGCTCACCAACCAATTTTGGACACTCTTTCTCTCTTTTTGGAAAAATTCCCCAAATAACCTATGGAGGCAGTCACCTGGTTTTTAGCCTAGCCCAAGGGAAGCACTTTTCCCAAAGGATGGTTTGTGAATTTGTTCAAAACTGCCACTACACACAAATCTTCTTCAAGGGCTAAGAGACATAAAGGGGTTGTTTAAAGAAGGAAGTGCATCCTAGACTTGGTCTTCTTCCAATCCATCCATGGAGGAATTAATGTTAAATTGCACAGAGTCTAAATCTACATTTTTATACCCTAATTTGATTCTTATAAAAATTTATTGGGTCTGCACCATTTTGGTTACATTTCTCTAATGGTCACATAACAATGCCTGACAAGGGTTTCAATCATAAATTCCTGAAAAATGAGCCATTAGTTCCAATACCACTATAAAATGAAATCTAACTCTCATACCTCTCTTTTAAAATTGGTTTCACAATTTTACCATGGTTAAATTGAGAGATATGAGGGAAGGAAGTCAATAGACCTAGTTTTGTTTAGAAACTCGCCTTCAGATGAATGTCACCCGATTTATCCCTCAATTCTCCACAAAATAACCTTATACATGTTGAAAAATAATTCTAAGACATTAATATAACTTCATATGTAGTCAAATTCATCATTTTTATCGACACGGGTTCAGATGAAGACAAGAACCAGTCAAACACTTTGAAATTTAGAGTTTCTTCAATTTAATTTTGCAAAGTTTCTTCACAATTCATTACAACCACCTTAGAAAGGTTAATTTACATCATTTTATATTATTGTCCACCATTTCCAACTTCTTGGGGTGGTTATAGCCATTTCCAATCAAATTTTCAAAAAAAAGTTGTCATTGAGCAAGTTTTTGCAATAATATTGTTGACAACATTTTGCAAATGTGTGCAAAACTTAAAAAATTTAATCCTAGAGTCTAACCAAGGTGGATATAACATTATTTTATGTTAAAAAATCAATTCCACATTCCCTAGTAAATTTCTATCCATCTAGTGTCCTATCAACCATAGCGAGCCATAGGATTTATAATCCATCCTAGGCCACTAGATTTCACAATTTTAGGACCTATTACAAAACTTGGGATCTCCTGATCCTCCTTTTTACATTGGATAATAAATCCTTCATAAGAAAAAACATGGTGGCCTTCCTACCACCTTCTTATTCATTTTCCTTTTTAGGGACGCCTGCACCATACTCGTGAGGTTGATTGATCTCAAGTCCTCTTGAGATAAGTTTTGCCAATTATGTGTCATGCTTCTTCAGCCATGCCTCATCCATCGACACTGCCTCTTCTGCAAGATTTACAACCTAATTCAGAATTTATTGGGTATATTCATTGTTTCTAGTCCTCTTAATGACCTTAGAGTCAAGGATCTTGTCAAGTGCCTTGGGTGCATGAGGGAGTAAATTCGCAAGGTCCTGCTGCAACTATTCAATATGAACCTTTGTACCTACATCATTATGACCTTTATATGGGGTTAGATCATAAACATTGAAGATAGGAGATATACCTATAGTATAAAGTTCTATTTCATAGGAATTCGTGCCATGCTTCTTCAAAATTGCACAAGGACCCACTTTCTTCATGAGTAGCTTTGTATGTTTTCCCTTTGGAAATATCTCCTTCCTTAGATATAGCAAAACCAAGTTACCAACCTAAAATTGTACATCTCTCTTCTTTTTATCTGCATCTTCTTTATATTTTTTTGAACTTATCTATAGTGCAATGTTTACTTGATCATGGATCTCTTTCATGCTATCAACAAACTTCTCTCCATGAGTACTCACTTGTCCATACTTTGGAAGTTCTCTCAACTCCAATATTCCTCTTGGATTTTTCCCATACACAATTTGAAATGGACTCCTTCCCATACTCCTGTTCACAGAATCATTGAAGGAAAATTTATCCTGTGGAAGCACATTGTCCCACTTGTCTCCATATTTCTTTATCAAGCATCCCAATAGGTTTACCAATCACCTATTGACAACTTCAGTCAGTTTGTGGGTGATTGGATGAACTAAAATTCAATTTTGTTCCCAATCTCTTCCATAAGGTCCTCTAAAAATGGCCAATAAACTTTTCATCTCTATCAGACACAATGGTTTGAGGAAGCCCATCTATCCTCACTACTTCTTTGAAAAACAAATTTGCTACATAGGTTGCACCACTTGTAATTTTATATGGCATGAAATGTGCTATCTTGCTAAACCTATCTACAACAATAAAGATGCTATCAAAGCCCTTTTGAGTCCTAGGCAACCCCATTACAAAATCCATACTTCAACTTTCCCAAGGCCTTGTAGCTATGGGTAATGGTTGATACTTACTAGCATTGGTGGAATTTCCTTTGGTGTTTCGACAAATGGTGTGTTTTTCAACAAAATTTCTTACATCACCCCACATTTTAGGCCAATAATAATGTATTCTTACTTGTTCAAGAGTTTTATCCAACCCAAAGTGCCCACTCATGTTTCCACAATGCTTTCCTTTCACTATGTTCTCTCTCATAGAACACCTATGAATTCATAGTTGATGTCCTTTAAAAAAAAATCCATCTTGGATCAAGTAATCAACATATTCAACATTATATGCTTCAGAAAAATTAGAACAAACCTTGTAAATCTCATGACAATATTCATAATTCTCATTCATACCTTTCAAGGAGTCAATACCTACACTTTGCAACTTTACTTCTTGCACTATCATGGCCCTCCTGCTAAAAGCATCAACCACTTTTTTAGCAACTCCTTTCTTGTGCTTGATTGAAAAGGTGTATGCTTGGATTGATTCAACCTACTTCATGTGTTTGTGACTCAACTTCTCCTAGCTGTTCAAAACACTAAGTGCTTGGTTGTCAATAAAAACAATAAACTCATTTGGAATAAGATAGTGCCTCCATTTCTTCAAGGCTTGCACTAAAGTATACATCTCTAGATCATAAGAGGAGTACTTCTTCTTAGCCTCATTCATCTTTTCACTGCAAAATGCAATGGGTCTCCCCTCTAGGCTCAAAAAATCCCCTATAGCCACATTAGAGGCATCACATTCAATAACAAAAATATTTTGAAAATATGGAAAAGCATGTATAGGATACTTTTCTACCTTTTGTTTCAAACTTTGAAAAGCCTCGTCAGCCTCCTTGGTCCACACAAAATTGCATTTCTTCCCCCCTTTGATTGTCTCCAAAATTGGTGCACAAATCTAACTGAATCCCCTGATGAACTTCCTATAAAATAATCCAAACCATGGAAGCTTCTAACCTCTGTCAGGGTCCTTAGAGAGGGCCAATTTAATATTATTTCCACCTTTTCTAGATCCATATTTATACTACCACCTGAAATGAAAAAACCAAGATATACCAATTCTTCTTGCATGAAGATACATTTATCAAAATTTATTAGGAGCTTTTCCTCTTGCAATATTTTAAGGACCAAATTCAAATATATTATATGTTCATCCTTAGTTTTACTGAAAATAAGGATGTCATCTAAGTATACAATCACAAACTTGCCAAGAAATTATTTCAATACCTCATTCATGAGCCTCATGAATGTGCTAGGATCATTGGATAACTGAAAATGCACAACTCTCCATTCATATAACCCTTTATTATTTTTAAAGGTTATCTTCCATTCATCTCCATTCTATATTCTAATTTGGTGGTGCACACTCTTCAAAGCCACTTTACAAAAGTACCTTGCACCCAATAAATGGTCTAATAGGTCTTCAATTATAAGCATAGGGAACCTATACTGAATAGTGATTCTATTAATGGCTCTAGAATCAGTACACAACCTCCAAGTCCCCTCTTTCTTAAGTGCTAATAGGGCAGGGACTGCACAAGGGCTTAAACTCTTGGTTATCAAAGCCTTCTCCAAACGTTCTTGGATTTTCTTGGACATCTCTTCATTTTGTTGGGGTGTGAGTTTATATGCCACTTTATTTGGGAGTGTGGCTCTAGGGATTAGATCAATATTATGGCTAAACTCTCTGATTGGGGGTAAGGTATTTGGTAACTCCTTGGTTACAATTCCTTTATACATCTATAGCAAATCTTCTACCTCCTTAGGACCTACTCTCGTAAGTTCCTCTTTTATTTTCAATACCCTAACCTCTTCATGTTTATGCAATACAACCAAAGCATAACAAGGAGTATCTTTCTCCTTAAACACTTTAAAAAATTATTTCTCTTCTACGAATAAAATCATGGAATATTTTTTTTCTTCACCATTATCAGGCATGGGTAGTAGAGTTACCTTCTTACCTTGGTGTCTTATGGATTAGGTGTTCTTCCTTCCATCATGGTATGCCTCCAATTCATATTTCTATGGTCTTCCTAAGATAAAATGGCATGCATCCATAGGTACTATGTCACAAAGTACTTTGTCCTTGTACTTCCCAATCTAAAACTCTATCCATGCTTTCTCTTAAATGACTATTTTCTTATCTTTTGTGAGTCATGACACCTTGTAGGGTGTGGGGCATGTAATCCTATTTAGTTTCAGATTGTCAACTACTTCAAGGGACACGAAATTATCACTAGAACCAGAGTCAATAACCACTCTACATACCATATTTCCCACTTTACATGTAGTTCTAAAAAGTGTCTTTCTTTGGGGTGGCTCTGGTGCACTAGGTGCTTTGATCAAAGTCCTCATCATGAGTGACTCTCCATGTTCAAGTTTTGCAAAGTATTCATTTGAGTGTACACTGTGGGTGTCTTCATCCCTCACCAAGTGTTCTCTCCTTTCACCTTGTTTGTTCCCCATTTCAGGAAATTTTTATGCTAAGTGCCCGGGTTAATGACATCTAAATCATTTGATGGAATATCTGCCCCTTCTGCCAAATATTCGTCTAGAGTTTGATCTCCTTCCTCTAAAGGATCCCCTAGAGATTCTTTTGTTAGTAATAACTGAGAGGGGGGTGAATTAGGGGCCTCAAAAATATTCCAATAATCAACCCTTAAAACTTAGTACCACAAAATTATACCTCTAGTTATCTTCAGTCCTATAAGATGAATGCCTCAAAATAATTTTATCAATTTACTAATGATCATAATGCTATGTAAAACCTTCTACTGTGTGCTTACCAAAAATTAGTCTGCTAATCTACCAACAGACACTAAATTATCTAGAGTATACTAGTCAATCTGATTAAGTTATGTGAAATGCAAAACACTAACGTAATGACTCATAGACACATTGACACATGGATTTTTATCGTGGAACTCCTGTTAAGGGAAAAACCACTTGGGACTGGTAACCCAAAATTTTCCCTCTTCTAAAGTGAGCTTAGTGAAGAGCCAACCCTGTTAAAGGTTACAAACACACTATTAGGTGTGACCTTGGTAGAGGATTTTAAATTTTAGTCTGTCACTTGATATCGGGTATCTCTATGCTACCATCGTTGATCAAACACTCACTTGGCCTGTCAATAGGTATCTCGCATCTCATGCTATCTTCATGATCAAATTTTTTTATACTCCATTGGATGTATCTCAATATAGAAAGGATCTTTAAATCCTTCTCAGTTAACAGACTTTATGAATCAATGGTTAAACTAAAACAGTATGATCTATTCACATATACAACTATACTTGTAGATTTTTCAGATCTATCATAATCTCATAAAATAATCTGATCAATATAACTCTGTTTATACCTTTTCTCCACTTTGATTATGCTCGGTGATTCTATGCTCTGTTGCTCGGTATCTGGATAATTCTTTAGCTCTTTTCTTAGCTTGATTGATCAACACTGAATGAAGTTTCATTTCATCAGTTTCTGCGTAGCCTCCTCTGTTTCATTCTCTCCCCACACAAATTTGTAATGAATTGATTCAAGTCTCTTTATAGACATAATATCACCATTGTTAGGTTATTGATTTTCTTGATCTTGGTGTGATCCATTATTCTCACCAATTAGATTTAAAGAAAAACTCTTGTTTTATCTCATTGATATCTTCTTGCAAACTGGACAAATCAGCTCTAAATCAATAACTTATCTCTAGCTTATCTTGTTGATGAAAACAATGATAACAACCAGTTAAGTCTATATTTAGCTCTGACAGCTAGATATTTTGTTGTTTGTGAACTCCAATTATTTTTGGTTTTAATTGTCTGATAGCGTCAATCAACACTTTAGTTCTTCCGGGCTTCTCTGTTAGTTTACACTATGTTTCTAGCTGTCAGGTTTTCTTGTGATTCTGCTCGTCAGTAATGCTCATCTGGTTTCTTGCTTGAGCATCACTATGACTTGGCTGTCGGTGATCTGTATCCATTGCGTTGCACTGACCATCGATGTTTGTAGTCAAAATGTGAAAGTTTGTCTTTTATGTATTATAGAAAGCATAATCTTTATCTCTCTGATCCTCTAAAGTATTTGACACTTTGATTATAACCAATTAGATTATATCAAGTTGCAATCAATGACAATAAAATCCATTAACTAATTTAATGTCTTGCATTATCCTTCTACATTACGGTTATCAACTTAACATATTCAAACATTCAATCAGTTACATGTCATCAATCTCTGCCTTTGGCATTGATGGAAACATGCTACATTATCATACTATACTAACAATAATACAATATGAAATATACAGTTTCATCAAGCTTTCCTAATGTAATTATTACAAAATAATGGCTCTCAGTAAGCTCAAAATCAGCTTAGATTTATTTCATGTAGAGTGGTTGTCTTCAATCTTTAATCCCTTTACTCAATAGATGTATCCTCTAATATCTCTATTCTGATATGTGCTCTTCCTTGAATGTTCCTCTTCTTGATAATCTCTTTTTCCTTTGACAACACTCTTTCTATTTTTATGAACTCTCTCCCTTTGTTGCTTCTCTCCCTTGGATATTTCATGTGTAATCAATTTCTCTCCCTTAGAATATTGATTAACTCTTCATTTCTAGTTCTCATAAAATTCTCTTCATAGATAATGATATAATCTCTCCTTTTATCATATCTCTCCTTTTGATAATGAGATCATCTCTTCCTGATGATAATTCTCCCTTTTGTATAAGATACTTTTCTCCCTAATGGTAATTGTTCCTTTTTGTATTATAATGAGATATTTCTCTCCCTTTTGACAACAATGCCAAAAAAAATACTTCTCCTTATCATCTATATCATCTTCCACCCCTTTGCATAATACACTCCTTGAATTTCCCTATCCATCAGCAATACAATATCTGATTTTTGGTGCAAATTTGTACCTTGCAATGTACATATGTATTTGTTGTTGTCCATATTAGTGTTTGCATAAACATGACTGATCTTCAAATTTTGTATAGGCCAATGCAACCTCCTAGTCAGATTACTAACTGATAGACAAGAGTTGAAACCCTAGTCTCTGTCTCAGATACTCAAATGTATCCTTCGGTAATGTATTGGTGAATATATCAGCGAATTTTTCCTTTGATTTAACATATTCAAGTGTCACTTCCTTTTCTTGCACCTGTTCTCTTAGATAGTGATACTTGATAGAAATATGCTTAGTCCTAGCATGCATGACTAGATTCTTAGAAATGTTTATTGCACGGGTATTATCACAATAGATAATTACTGGTTCAAAGATATTCATATTCATAGCTTACAACAATTGTTTGATCCATGCAATATTAGAGCAATTTGCAGCAGCAACCACATACTCTTCTTCTGCAATTGACTGAGAGATGCATCCTTGCTTCTTCCTTATACATGTGACAAGTTTGTCACCTATGAAGCATGCTCCTCCAGTTGTCCTCTTTTAGTCATCAATGTTTCCATCCCAATCAACATATGTATAGACTTCTAGCTTAAATATTCCTTCTCTTTTTTACCATAAGCCATAGTTCTTGGTGTTCTTCAGATATCTTAGAATTCTTTTCACAGCAGTCATATGTGATTCTTGTTAAGTTTTAGGATAGCTGCAAATGTAATAGCACTCTATTTGTATGTGTTTTCCAAATGCAATAATCTCTCTTTCATTTATATTAGGAATAAGGCTAGGAGAGACATGTTCCTTCATGGGACATGTCTATTCATTATTATTTATAAGAAAGGACATGCATCTTCCTATTAATCATAAGTTAATCAATCTTATAATGTTTCATCAATCAATTATTAATTAAGAATAATATAATAATTTAATATTAAATATTAAATTTCATATGATTAATAATAATATAACATATATAATATATTATTATTAATCAACATGTATTATATATATTCTAATGATCATACGATTGAAGCTACAAATATTAACACTACCTCTTAGCTAGGGAGGATGATCAAATAAAATGTGTAGTGGTCTCCTATGTCAAAACTTATGACCCTCACTGTCATGCCCCAAAATCTGGGCACTTTAACCTTAGTCTAAAGAACATAATTTTTCGTTCAAACATGTTATAATAACTATGGAAGATGAAGTCATTTCTTTCCTTATATACCTTTGAAAATTTTACAAATTTAAAACAATTGAAAGTTTGACATATATATTTTAACAACAACATTTAAGGTTATAAACCCTAAGATTTCAATCCCTCTTTAAACTTGATAAGAAACATCATTCTAACTGAAAAATAATTTAATCATCCATATGAAATAAAATCTTTTAAAAAACATAGGTAAAAGGAAATCTCTCTTTAGTATTTACATAAATACATCTAAAACATAGTTGATTTTCAGATTACAAAATATAATAGGATTACTTTTACAAAATGCCCTCTTACTCAAAACAACTTTATAAGACTTTAAAATAAACATTTTGGCTTAAAAGAAAGCTCATTTACAAGGATGTATCACAAGACCACTAGATGTGGTTTCTCAAAAGAACACCAATGCAAGCCTTCCAAAAGCTTTAAACTGAACCTGCAAAGAAATCTTCGGTTGACCAAGGAGGCTCACCTCCCAACCTAGGCCTTTGCAAGGCCACCCCCGAGCTAGGGGATCCAGAAATGAACGGGAAACATACAAAAAAACAAGTATTCTTAATTTTGAAAACCAACAATAGTTCATCAAGAAATTCCCTCCCAAGGTTTAACAAGAAGGAGGTCTCCAAGAAACCTTCTCCAAAAGTGGGATGATAGTGTACAAGCCCAGGAGGAGAAAGCCAATAATAAAAAATAAGTACACTAGGAATGGGCCACACATGGACTCACATTCCTAAGTACCACATATATAATCCTGTTCCATGGCCACACATGGACTCACGAACAGATTTCTACCCTTCACCTCCATGCCCTTCAATGGCAACTGGAGTAAATTTACCTTTCTTTCACAAAAC
>MU227882.1:238661-264360 GCA_018584345.1 Thuja plicata | reverse complement strand
CTAAGGATGGTTCAAATGGAAATGTAACATTGGTTATTATTCCCCCCACAATGTACAATTCTCACTCTTATATTGTTGAACAATACTCATGTCTTCTTGTTAAATGCCTTGAATGCTCCAAGAGAAGGTGACACTATATAATTTATCCTTTCTTTATAGAAATAGACATCCTTCCTTGAATTCATGCTTCTTTATTATTGCTTGATCACAATAATAACAAATTAATATGTCTTTTTAATGAAAGTCATTTTCAGAAATTTCACATATACCCATACATATTCTGTCATAAGTTTTGCATCCAAACTTTTCTCTCTAATCTCTTTGGTGAGATTCTTTGAAATCATAATTTCACCAAAATATCCAAAATTTAGGAAAATCCAACGGTGCATTTGTTAGATATGGTCCTTTTACTGAGATTGTATTTTCTGAGACAGTCACACATTCACCATAAAAAAACTACTCTTACATTTGCAGTCTGGCTTTGATACCATGTTAAGTTTTAGGATAGCTGCAAATGTAATAGCACTCTATTTGTATGTGTTTTCCAAATGCAACAATCTCTCTTTCATTTATATTAGGAATGAGGCTAGGAGAGACATGTCCCTTCATGGGACATGTCTATTCATTATTATTTATAAGAAAGGACATGCCTCTTCCTATTAATCATAAGTTAATCAATCTTATAATGTTTCATCAATCAGTTAATAATTAAGAATAATTTAATAATTTAATATTTAATATTAAATTTCATATGATTAATAATAATATAACATATATAATATATTATTATTAATCAACATGTATTAAATATATATTCTAATGATCATACGACTGAAGCTACAAACATTAACAATTCTTTGGGGTTAACTGAGAATCTTGCAACTATACCCACTACATGTGCTATATCTGGTCTTGTGTGAACAAAATACATTAGTTTTCCAATCATTGATCTATATAAGGTTTGGTTTACCTCATTTGTCTTGTATTATTTTTTGATCTTGCATCTAGTAGTCATAGGTGTTCCAACTGGTTTGGAATCTTCCATCTTGAATATCTTTAGCACTTCCTTGATGTATTTAGACTGAGTGATGTAGATGCTTGCATATTGTTGAATAATCTATAGACCAAGAAAGAATTTGATCTCTCCAAACATAGACATTTCAAATTCCTTGCTCATTTCATTAGCAAAGGATTTTTATAACAATTCATTCCCTCCAAAAATGATATCATCAATAAAAAATTTAACAATCAAAATATTACCATCGGTATATTCTTTTAAGTACAGATTTCTATTTTCACTTGTTCTAACAAATTTTATGCTTATGAGATATGAGTGAAGTCTTTCATACTAGGCACTTGGTGCTTGTTTCAATCCATACAAGGATTTGTGTAGTCTACATACATGGTTTCTCTTGTCTGGATTAACAAACTCTTCAGGTTGTTCAATGTACACCTCTTCTTCAGGTATTCCATTTAGGAATGTAGATTTGACATCCATTTGGTATACCTTGAATCCTTTATATGCAGCATAAGAAAGTAAGATTCTAACTCCTTCTAGTCTAGCAATGGGTGCAAAGGTTTCACCATAGTCAATGCCTTCTTGTGCATAACCCTTGCATACTAATATTGCTTTGTTTCTAGTGACTTCTCCATTCTCATTCATCTTTTTTCTAAATATCCATTTGGTACTGATGACATTCTTGTCATCTGATCTCAGTACTAGTGTCCAAGTATTGTTCCTCTCAATCTTTTATATCTCTTCATTCATAGCACTGACCCATTCTTCATTTTCAAGTGCATTATAAACAGGTTTAGGCTCAAAATCACAAAGTAAACATCTTGTGTTCAGTGGCTTACTTCTTGTTCTTATTCTAGCCTTCTTGTCTCCTATGATTTGATCTTGTGGATGATTTATTCTGACATACTTGGCAAGTTTCAGTTCAGCTCTATGTTCATCATTATGATTATCTTCTTCACCTTCATTTTCGTCTCTATTGTTTAGAACAACATCTTGAGTATCATCCTGACCGTCAGTTATTGCAGCCTGATGCTCAGGCACAATGTTCTGATGCTCAGGAGTGACACACTATTGCTCGGGTAGAGTGTTAGGTTCTATATAAACAAACCTGTTGTAGTCCTTTGGTTCCTTTTTGCTTTCCTTATTAGTCTTTTTTGTAAATTCATCCATTTTCACATTTTCACTTTCAATGATTTTGTTAAAGGCCTTGATTAGACATTTATAAGCCTTGCTTTTGGTTGAATACCCTAGGAAGATACCTTCTTTAGTTTTGCAGTCAAGTTTTCCATTTCTATCATCCTTCAATATATAACATTGACTGCCAAAGATTTGGAAGTAACTTACATTGGGTGTATGACCATACCAAAGCTCATAAGGTGTCTTCTTTGTGTCCTTCTTTAGTTGTACTATGTTTATCGTGTAGAAAACAGTACTAACAGCTTCCCTACAGAAAGTTTGAGTGATGCTTTTCTCAATCATCAATGTTGTTGTACAGTCAAGAATTGATCTGTTTCTCCTCTCAGCAATTCTATTTTGTTGTGGTGTCATTGGTATAGAAACTTGTCCTTTTATTCCATGTTCATTACAATAGTCAGTGAATTATTCTGAAGTAAATTCCCCTCCTCTATTCGACCTTAATCATTTCACTTTCTTTTCACTTTGTTTTTCTACCATTTCTTTGTACCATTTAAACAACTTAAATTCTTCTGATTTATCTTTTAAAAACATGACTGTCATCAATCTAGAAAAATCATCAACAAAGAGAATGAAATACCTATCTCCATAGTATCTCTTTTTCCTCATTGGTCCACATAGATCTAGGACTAATTCTAGAATCGCAGTAGATGTATGGGTTTTTCTCTTGAAACTAAACTTTGTCATCTTACCTTTTTGACAATTCTTGCAAATGATATGCTCGGGCTTAGTCATCATCGGTAAGCCTTTGACATTCCTTTTGTTTCTTATCTTTATCATATTTTCAAATTTCACATGACACAATATTTTGTGCCACAACCATAATTCTTCATTTCTATCCATCAGACAAGTGGTGTTAGTGTCATCAAGATAGAAAAGGTTACCTTTTGTCTACTCATCGGTACCAATCAACCTTCCTGATTCATTCAAGACTTTTGCCTTCTTATTTTAAAATGCTACTCCGTGACCTAAATTGTTCAACGGAGAAACACTTAACAAATTGTAATTCAGTCCTTTAACCTAGTAAGAATTTTCACATTTTATCAAGTTATTAAACATTATGGCTCCTTTACCTTCAACTGGACAAGGTGTATCATTACCCATTCTTACTGAACCACCATTATAGTATTCAAAAGTCTCAAACTTTTTTTTATCACTGGTCATATGGTGTGTGCAGCCACTATCTATGATCCAGACATCATTTTTACTAATGTTAGATATGAGTGCAGTTTCTACATACCTTTATTCATCTTCATCTGAATCACCCTTCATGGCTATGAATACCATCTTGATGTCTTCTTCTAATTCGATGTCAATTTCATTAGCTCTTCTCTCAACTAGGTAACATTCCTTCTTCCCTTTGTCCTTGTAGTCTCGGGTATCTCTCTTGTCAGATTGTTGGTTGCTCTACTATTCTCTATTTTCACCTTTGTCAAACTTCTTCTCAAATGATCTATTATTTCCTCTGTCATCTTTTCGTCAGTTTGGACATCTTGCAGCAAAGTGTCCAACCTATTTACAATTGAAACATACATGTGGTAACTTACCTTTGTAAGTTCCTTTGCCTCTCTGCAATATTCTAGCCATAAGTGCTTCAATTTCATCTAGTCCTTGATCCTCATTATCACTCTTACTATCATTTCTTATAGCATGTCTATGACGTGCATTACTTATATTTAGAGAATATTTGAATGCAAATTCTATGGATAGTCAGACACTATTATCAAAGTTGTTCATCTCAAATGATATTATTCTACCAATCAGATTGTTGATAGAGTAACTGTATTGTTTGCAACTGCTCTCATTTCTTGAATAGCAAAATATCTAATAGCATAAATAGGCAATAAGGTTCTTAATATTTTACTTACCACTATCTCCTCTTCAAGTGTACCTCCAACTCCTCAGATAGCATTGACTACCTCATTTATTCTGCTTCTATACTGAGTAATTTTTTCTCCTTCTTTCATCCTTAGGTAATCAAACCTCCCTCTTAGGTGTTTAGCCTTTTCTCTTAGTACATCTACATCTCCTCCATGTACAAGCTTCAACTTATCCCACATTTGTTTTGCAGAGGTGCAAGTTTTGAAATATTCAAACTCAGCATCAAAGAGTGATGATGCAAGTTCTATCATCATGCAATTATGCTCATGCTTGAATCTTAATTGTTCAAGAGTATGAGGTCCTGTAGGCAGCACATATTCAGTATCTAATTATTGTACAATATCATTTCCAATAACTAATAGGTGGATTCTTATTCTACTTTTCCATGATGTAAAGTTGTCTTTATTCAACTTGGGCACATCTCGTCTCTTCATCTTGTGATATTTTGCTTGAGTTTTTTAACTCCCTTTCTAAGCACAGAAGCTCTGATACCAATTGTTAGTAATAACTGAGAGGGGGGTGAATTAGTGGCCTCAAAAATATTCCAATAATCAACCCTTAAAACTTAGTACCACAAAATTATACCTCTAGTTATCTTCAATCCTATAAGATGAATGCCTCCAAATACTTTTATCAATTTACTACTGATCAGAATGCTTTGTAAAACCTTCTACTATGTTTTTACCAAAAAGCAGTCTGTTAATTTACTGATAGATAGTAAAATATGTAGAGTATACTAGTCAATCGAATTAGCTTATGTGAAATGGAAAAAACCAAAGTAATGACTCATAGACACATTGACACATGGATTTTTAACTTGTAAACCCTATTAAGGGAAAACCTACTTGGGACCGGTAACCCAAAATTTTCACTCTTCTAAAGTGAGCTCGGTGAAGAGCCAACCCTGTTAAATGTTACAAAAACACTATTAGGTGTGACCTTGTAAAAGGATTTGAAAGTTTAGTATATCACTTGATATCTTGCATCTCTATGCTACCATCCCTGATCAAACACTCACTTGTCCTGTCAATAGGTGTCTAGCATCTCATGCTATCTTCATGATCAAAATTTTGATACTCCATTGGATGTATCTCAATATAGAAAGGATCTTTAAATCCCGCTCGGCTAAGAGAATTTTTGAATCAATGGTTAAAATGAAATAGTATGATTTGTTCACTTATACAACTATACTTGAAGATTTTCAGATCTATTGTAATCTAATAAAATAATTTCATCAATATAACTGATGAGCCTCCCAAAAGGCCATCTTTTCCATGTGTTTACTTTCCTTTTTCAGGATTTTGTTTTCAAAGAAGAAGACTTTAAACTTATGGTTTTTATATATTTTTATATGAAAGGACATAAGTAGGTAAAATGGATGGTGAAAACATAATGTATTTTTTCTTAAAGTTGATGGATAGAATTTGCAAGATATAAGTGATTACATGTTGAATAGATAGTCCTTTTCCCTATGCTATGTTTATTGGTAGTTTCCTTCTAGTAGCCGAATGCTGTGAAAGAATATTGAATGAAATATCACACTTCTTTCTTAGTATTAAATGATAAAATATATTTATGCGTCGGAAGTTATGTATACTAACCGTTTTGTAGGAGTCAAGTTATGGCACATTCAATAATTCCATCATGATGTTGAAAGGGTCAAATGATAGCCATTACCTTCAGAAGCACAAACATAAGCAAGGAATTAAGTAAAGTAGTTAAAGAAGGGCGTGTCGCAAAACTCTCATGTAGGAACAAGTCAGTTTAGTTCCTAAGAAGACACCATGTGTAGATCTAGAACCACTGCATGCTACATTCTGGGAAGAACTTGAAGACCTACTATTGTTGTTCAAGATTTCTGTTATGGGCATGATGTATCCATTAGTGATCCTCATTAATGGAGTGATCCTAGATTTAGGTTGTAGTGTAGTTCCTCCTTAAATAAGTGGAATTATATAGTTCCATAGAAAAGGAAGGAGGGAGTTAATTGATGTAATTTATGGAATAGAATTTGATATTGTAGCACTGTTTATTTTCCAAGTATTTTTCCTCCATGAATGAATAGAGTACAGAATTTGAGTTTCAGTCTTTTATCGTAATTGCATTTTTATTCACTCATCCAAGGGGGCCCACTTGGTGACTAAATTATTTTATTAGATTAGAAGTTATTTATTTTCTCATTAATAAGAAGATAGAACTCTGTTGTTCCTACAACCACTAGTAATAGAATTGGTGCATTGTTCCTACAACATAGGTGAGCAGAGTAACCCCTACTCATGATTACTATTTTCATGGTATAATTATATTCAATTGAGATAGTATAGATTCCTGAAGTGTAATGTATTTTGATTCCATAGGTTTAGCCATGAGAATCAAGGGAGTATGAAGCATATACTTCGCAAACACCATTCCAAGTTTACGTCCCTGGTCGATAATTAAATGAGACTAAATAATCTACCTAGCAGCCATTTAGGGTGTCCAGTCCTAAAATAGCAGTCCAATGCTATGTGTTTCTGAGAAAATTGTTTGGCCAAGAATTTTTGGCACCGCTTTCGGGGATGGTGTTAGTTCAAATCACTTTGGTGTTCATGATTCCAAATTTTATAATCTAGGATTTAATTTTAAGAAAGCATTTTATGCATAGAAGAAGAGATCCTCATGGAAGATTCCTTCCTCATCAATACCAGGCTGAACCATTTGATCTTTTTAACCCCAAGCCTGAAGATCCCCAAGTAGATAGTGAAGAAGTAGACCTGTTTGAAAATCCATTTGCAGACGCCCAAGGAGAAATTTCATCACCCTCATCCTCTGAAGAATCGCTACATCTAGAAGTCCTTTTTGATTAGCCTGAGTATCATGACAACCCATTAGCTCTTATTGTATACTAGCCACCACCATAGCAGCAACCAGACCCTCCTCCAAGGATGGCTCTGCTTACCTTCCTCTTTCCCAATTCCTCCTCAACAAGGTAACCAGAACCTGAAGAACATTCCAGCCACCACATTGCCAAAATTCTATGGACTTATCACTGAAGATCCCGAGACCTTCTCTTCAATTTTAATATCCTCTGCAGGAGCTATGACTACACAACTGATGCCCATAAGCTAAAGTTGTTTCTGTCAACTCTCAAAGAGGCCACTCTAAGGTGGTTTATGAGCCTCAGAGCTAATGTCCTACCAAATTGGAATGCCATGAGCAACATGTTTCTTGCAAAATACAAAGAATACTATAGAGGATGAGATTTAAAAGGAGATGACATCTTTAAGATGTCATAGAAAGAGGATGAAACCTTGGAAGACTATGTTTCTAGGTTTATGTATAACCTGCAATACAATGCTCAACACCAGTTCAATGATGAATCACAGAAGCATTTTTTCCTCAAAGTTGTCAATGAAGGAAGCATAGAAGCCTTGGACCTTATGGCTGGTGGTGACATCACCCAAAAAAAATGGGCGAAGATTAACACCATATGTATGAATTACTCAAGGGCTATAGTAAAAAAAGGAAGAGGAATAAGGGACTTGTCTCAAAAGACAAATGGCTCTGGAGTGTCTAAGATAGAATTGTCCAATCTCCTATCTGACTTCAAGTAGGATATTATCAATAATGTGGCTACTCAACTGGATACCATGCAAGGCCAAAGGAAGAAAGAGGATGTGGATGCTATGCTGGATGAATTCTGCTCCCATTGCAGGGAGAAGAAAGGAAACTGTAAGTGCAAAACTGTTGCATCTATGGACACTACTTCAATGCCCACCGAGTTCAACCCAATAGATGAGGAGAATGGAGAGGTCTTTTACATGGCTATAAGGCGACCATGGGATCAAAGACAAGGTATGCCTCAAGACCCCTTAAATCATTTTGGTTATAATAATAATAATAATTAGTGGCAAAATCAAAACTCGCACAATTCTATCCCTCAAGGATAGAATTGGAATAATCATTGGTCAAACCAATAGCCACAAAATAACCAAAAAATTTAGCGGCCACAGTATAACCAGAAATTTCAACCTTAATTCAACCCAAACCAACAGTAGTTAACCCATATCAACAGCAGTATAATTCATACCAACAATCACAACAAAATAACCAATGGAAACCTCATGGTAACTGGCAAAAACAACCTTAGTGGGGACCCAATCAGCCTAATTAGCAGCAAGCTATTATGCCTCCACCTCCTGTAGCCAATAACAGTCCTCAGAAACCAAAACTACCTGCTCAACCAAATCCAAATCCAAACAACAAGTAGCAAGCCTATTCACTGCAAGTGAATGATATCCACCTAAGATCACAGACCACATTGCCTACACCAAGAGCACCCATAATAACTAATGTTTCTGATACTGAGGAAGCTTCTGACAATCAAAATACTATTGTCCCCTCTTTTGTACTGCCTATTCTAGTTAAGAAAAAATCACCTTTTCTAAAGATATTGGCCCAACCTTCAATATCCCCTAAAGAGAATACTATTACAAATGACATGATTGACCAACTGAAGTGAATGACTGTCCAAATACCATTATTGGATGCCCTAAAGGAAATTCCAATCTATAATAAAGTAATTAAAGAAGTCTGTATCAAGCACCCTGGTAGGAAAAAGAAAGATCCTGATACTGTCCATGTTCTTAGACAACTTTCTGATCTCATGCTTAGTAAAACTTTGATGCCTAAATACTCTGATCTAGGAAGTCTAGTGGTTACCATTCACATTAATGGTATACAAATACAGAATGTCTTGGTTGATCTAGGAGCCTCTCTTAATTTTATGACTATGGATGTATTGTTAAGGCTTAGTATCATTGGGTTGAGGGAACACCCACTATTCTCTAGTTAGCTGATAATTCAACTGTCAAACTAGATGGTATGGTAGAGGATATTGTTTTCATGCTAGATTCCTTAGTATACCCCTTAGATTTCATCATCTTGTCTCCAAAAGCCACACTAGGAGGGTATCCATTAATCCTAGGAAGGCCTTGGTTAGCCACAAAAGATTCTTGCATTGCATGCCACTCAGGAAAAATGACCATTTCTGATGGTATTAAAACTAAGAATTTAACCCTATATTCTCTAGCCAAACCTCAAGCTTAACTTGACCAAGTTGTATGGCTGGATCTAGGAGATAGCTCCCTTGAAGCCAATTCAGTGCAGCAGCTTATGGTTATTGGTAGAAATCCATTCATGGTCTCACAAGAGGAGGATGACATACTTGTAGCAATTCTTACAAACCAGTATGGCTTTGAAGAACCCTCATGTCATGACCCTAACTGTTCTCTACAAACCATATTGCCCCATAAGTCTTCATCCAAGTTTCCTGCAACACCTGATTATCTCCATACTTTGTTACCCCATGAAATAAAGTCACCTACTTTTGAAGAAGTTCTTATGTTGGACAAAGTTAAAAGAGTGAATATTTCCTTAGGTAGGGAATTAAATGTCAATAAGGATCTCACTGAATCTTAGATGTCTAGCCTTGAGCATCTTTTGCAAAAGAATCAGCAAGCTTTTGCATGGGAATATACTGACATGAAGGGGATTGACCAAAAATTGTGTACCCATAAGATTTATATTAGTCCAAAGTCCAGACCTATTAGGCAACCTCAAAGAAGAATAAACCCTACATTAAGAGATATAGTAAAGGCTGACTTACAAAAACTTCTCCAAGCTGGCTTTATATATCCCATTTCTAATAGTCAGTGGGTCTCCCCTCTTGTAATTGTCCCCAAGAAAGGTGGAAAATGGTGAGTTTGTGTGGACTATAGGGAGCTTAATAAGGAAACCAAGAAAGATCATTTTACATTTCCCTTTATTGACCAAGTACTTGACAACCTTGCCGGCAAAAAGTATTTTTCAGTCTTGGATGGTTTCAGTGGCTACAACCAGATCTAGATATCACTAGAAGACCAGGATAAGACAATGTTCACCTATCCATGGGGAACATTTTATTATTTTGTCTTACCATTTGGGTTATGTAATGCACCTACTACTTTCTAGAGGGCAGTGATAAGCATTTTTTCTGACATTGCTGCTGACTATGTTGAAATATACATGGATGTTTTTACTGCATATGGAACTACATTCAAAGAGGCTTATGCTAATTTGGAAAAAGTTCTTCAAAGATGTCAGGACTACAATCTCTCACTTAATAGTGATAAGTGTTACATGATGATGGAGGAGGGAGTTGTCTTAGGGAACTACCTCTCATCCTTTGGTATCCACGTTGATCCTACAAAGATTGCAATAATTGTCACACTCCCAACCCCAACAAAGTAGAAGGATGTCCGGAGTTTTCTTGGTCATGCCGATTACTACAGGAGATTTATCCAGAACTTTAGTCAACTTTCTGCTCCATTATATAATCTATTGAAGAAAGAAGCAAAATTTGAATGGACAACAAAATGTGAGTCATCATTCCAACAGTTGAAGGATGTGTTGACAAAGACCCCTATTCTTAGAGGACCAGACTAGAAGTTTCCCTTTCATATCCACACAGACACATTTGACTATGCAATTGGGGCATTGTTGGGTAAAAAAAAAGGAATAGTTGAGCACACCATTTATTACATCACCAAAAATTTGCAAGGTGCATAACTAAATTATACTATTACTGAGAAGGAACTCCTTGCTGTAATATATGCATTAAATAAATTCAGACATTACATAACCGGTTATGAAGTATTTGTTTACACTGATCACTTAGCGATCAAATACTTGATGAATAAACTAGCCATTTCTGGTAGATTAGCTAGGTGGTTACTCCTCCTGTAGGAGTTTGATATAACTATCATTGAAAAACTAGGAAAAGAAAATGTAGTTGCTGATTTTATCTCTAGATTACAAGTTCCTAATGATCCTACAACAATTGATGACAACTTCCCCGATGAGAACCTATTCTCCCTTGCAACATACAATTTGTGGCATGCTGACATTGCAAACTACCTTGCTACAGGATGGGCACCACCCCATTTCTCACCCTGTGAACGAAGGCTGTTGGCTGAGAAAAGTTTTAACTTTTCATGGATTTCTAGATCTATGTTCTACATAGGTCTTGATCAAGTCACTTGCAAATGTGTCCATGAAGATGAGACCTATGACATCCTTCGATCATGTCATGATGAGCCATGTGGTGGCCACTTTTCTAGAAAATGAACAACATACAAGGTGTTGACAACCGGTTATTATTGGCCTCCATTACATAAAGATGCAACTAAGCATACCTGACACTATGATTGATGCCAAAGGATAGGGCATCCCATGAAGACTGATGAAATGCCCCTGCAGCCTTAGGTGGTGGTAACATCATTTGACAAGTGGGGCATCGACTTTATTGGCCCCATTGAGCCATCTTCTCATGGTAATTCTTATATCTTAGTATGCACTGATTACACCACAAAATGGGTTGAAGCAAAAGCAATGAGGCATGCAAGGGACCATAAAGTAACAAAGTTTCTGTATGAATTTATTTTCACTAGGTTTGGAGTGCCTCAAGAAATAGTAACAGATCAAGGGGCATAGTTCACCTCTAACTTTATTTTTGAATTAATGAAAGAGTACACAGTGAGGCATGGTAAATCTTCACCATACCATCCTCAAGCCAGTAGATAGGATGAGATCACAAACTGGGAGATAGAGGCCATTCTGAAAAAAACACTCACCATTCACAAAAAGGATTGGGCTACTCGACTTCCTTAAGCCATCTGGGCTTACCACACAACTTGGAAAACCACTACTGGATTCACTCCTTTTGAGTTGGTCTATGGGAAATCTGCATCCATGCCTATCGCATTTCACCATAAGACTCTCAGGATGGCATTGGAATTGGATATTAACTTGAGCAAAGTACAAGATGACATGCTCATGTAGGTCAATGGATTAGATGAATACAGGAAATCTACAATTCATAACATAGAACTGATACAAAAGAAGTGAAAGAAGTGGCACGATAGCTTCATAAAAGATAAAAAGTTTTCCATTGGTGATTTGGCATTGCTCTATGATTTATGGTATCAGCATACTCTTGGAAAATTTCAAACCTGTTGGTTGGGGCCCTATGAAATAGTTTTAGTATTTGATAATGGTGCCATTTAGCTCTCTATAATTGATCTTGTCAGATTCAAACTCCTTGTCAATGGGCATCGTTTAAAGATATATCACAAGCCTGTGAGTCGTTAGGACTTCTACAACAGTTTCGGCAGAAATTAGACAGTGTTCTTCCTATAGTAGACGCATCTGGGTCTTCCACCCAGATTTCTGCAAAGCCGTGATTTTATTCCAGCTTCCATAATAAACACTTCACTTCCATGTTTTTCTTTCTTCATAATAATAATCTGCATCACCTTTCTCTCTTCCACATGTCTGCACCACAACATCACTCCATCAGTGCGTGTCACCTAGCATTATACTCTTCCTACAAAACATCAAGTTAGTAATGCATACTTTTGCACATAAATTATTTTATTCATTTATTATTTTTAAATGAGTGTACTTTTCTTTTTCTATTCTTGCACGCACCAGCGTTGTGGGACCCATGCCTTATACTTAGTTGGGGGAGGGGTTAGTTATTTAATTCATGCTTGTTTTAATACTTCCAAATTGATTTTTGCAAGCAAAAAGGAAAAAAAATTATTTATTTCTTGTCTTTTCATGGTGACCACCATTATGTGGGAGCTTATCTTTCACTTAGTGGTTAAGCCATCATGATTTAACAGTTGATTTGAAAGAAAATTAAAGTAAGGATCACTTAATAATGACAATTTTGTGACGTGTTCAGGTGGCAAACCTTAACACGCATGAATGCATTTATGAAAATCATTCAAATTAATGCTTGCTTTATTAAAACTAATTACTATCTTGTACTTCTATTTTTCTCAGAAAGCAAAACAAAAACATCATGCATGCGAAGGAAAGCCAGGCATTTTTCAAAATTTTTTGTAGTAACTAAGCATATCCTACAAAGCTATTTTATCTATCATTTGCAATGGGTGGAGACCTTCAAAGGCACAAGCCAATGGATCATCAAGTTTTACTTGGGGACCTGGCTACATGTGAGTTGTTTTAGAAGTGGGGATGGCTAGACTACTGCTTAAGCCTTAATGGCTTCGATGACAAAATTGCTTTTCAATTTCTGAATACTTTGAACAATGGGTTTGAAGTAGTGAAAGGTTTGAGGGTTAAATTTTTAGAATATATCATGGCAGAGGTTACAAAGCTGCCATAAGAAGGGGAAAAGTGGACAAAAGACACTGACTTGCGCTTGGTTAGGGCACAATTTACCCTACATAGTGACCCATAGTTGGAGGTTGATAAGAAATAGGGCACTAGAAGAATGTCATTACCTATGGATTTTTTGCAGCCGGCCACATTTATAATATCTTACTTCACCTGTGAGGAACATTACAAGTACCTACATGGACTTCACTTCAAAATTCTGAGTGCCCTTCACCATGAAAATAGGCTAGTAGACTTACCTAGATTTCTTTTTAATATTTTAAAAAAGTAGGCATCTCTTGTTCAGTTAGGGAAAGCACAATCCATTTCCCATCACTATTTAATTAAGTTAGTTGTAGAAAGGGAGTTAATTAAATAGTCAATTGGGACTTGGGAGGAATTCTTGGCTATGGAAGATTTATAACCTAGTGTCGTTGGTCTGAGAGGCCAGGGTGTAGGTAGTAGGGTTAATAGGGAAATGGGGGTTCGTAAAGTAATCCATAAAATAGAACCCATTCTTGAAGAATCCTCCTCTAGACCTACCCTATCTAGGAAAAGAGCCTGCAATGATAACCCTCATGTTTCTGATAATAAGGAAAGAAAAACTAGAAAATCCACTGCCGCTCCTGACACTTCAATGTCTGAAGAAACTTGGTCTACTGTTATAAAAGGAAAAGATAAAACCATAGATGCAGAGGAAATGACTCTAGAATAGCAACTAGTTGATAATGAAAATATGAATTAGATGCCTGAGGAACCCTTGCCTTCTTCCAAGGAAGAAATACAAGAAGAACCTCCTTTAGCCATTACAAGGGAGGTGTCCTCCACCAAAAAGAAATGCAAGGAACCTATTTTCTCTTCTTAGAACCCTATGAGGAAGAGTCCTAGACTTTCTTCTAGTACTAGTAAAGAAAGAAAAACCCCTGATTCAATTATAAATGTTGAATCCTCTGAGTCAGCAAAAAATTCCTCTTCGGAGGCAAAGGCTTTAAACAGAGAAGATGGTGATACCCTAGCCCACATTGTGGATGAGGAAGTTCAAGCTAATCCACAAGTTGAAGTCATCCTTGTGGAAAGTGATAAGGATTCTATAGAAATAGAGGGATTTTTCAATAATTCTGGTCAAGATTCTAATGACAGTTTAGAGAATCTTCCTCCTAATGAATTTCCTACAGTGAATGAGGACATTATAGTAGAAGTGTTTGAGTATTTGAGAAAAGACAGATTGGATACATTAGCCAAGGCAGCCAAATCATCCCAAGTGAATGATTCAACAAAAACCCTTGTCACTTGTGACAAGGGGAAATGAGATACTTTCACTAATGTGGAGAAAGTAAAGATCCCTCAAGCTACATCTGAGTGGATTAATGTCCTTCAGCAAGGACCCATGCCACCCTCAGATTTATCCACATTGTTAGTAGTAGGATTAAGTTTGTACCGAAATATCACCTGGGAAAAATCACAATGGGAGCTGGAGATAGAGAAATTAAAGAGGATAATTGAGGAGTAGGCTTGTCAGCTTGAGCATAAAACAAATTGGATTACAGTGCTGGAGAGGAGAATTGAGAAGATCACAGAGTTGATTCCTGTAGCAATGGCGTGTAGGTCACCTGCCCCATTTTATGCATTGTTCCTTAAAGAACAATTTGTTAATTTTCAGTTGACAAGGATTGTTGAGGAATTAAATCCTTCCATTACTACACATGAATTCTATGATGCCTTCCGGTTAGCACCTATGCCCATTAACAATCTGTTATGTGAGTTATGTCTACACAATCTAGTTGTGCCTAACAATAGAGAATGGAATTCACTTCTTTATGTAGGAGATGTGCAGTTAAGGGTAGTTATGTCCTGGATTCAAAATGAGATCAGTAGAGGGCACCAGGCTCTCCCATATTGAAGCAGTGAGGTTGACACACCACTTATGATGAGGCCTAAAGTTTAAATCTCTAGGCGGATATTCCTTGACTGGATTTCAATCACAATGAATCCTAGTGGATCTCACAAGGTTCTTCTAGTCAGAGAACAAGGGTAGGAAGATTGGGAACAATATTCTTCACAAGATGTTGAGGCTATAATTACAGCTTATAGGCAGTGGTGGATGAGGATGCCCCATAACTTAAAAATTAGGGAGCCTCGTTCTCCACAAAATTTAACCCTTGCTACTCATCGTGTTCTATGGTTTATAATACTGGGCCACACATAGCTACATTATTGGATGCCCTTACGATTTCAACCTCCAATCTTCCTACAGCCACTGCTAGCAGTTAATGAGAATGCAGAAGAGCACGATATGGTTAAGGAAACTTCATGATTGCTGGGGACCAGCAATAGTGCACTTGGGGGGAATGATGAGCCTCCCAAAAGGCCATCTTTTCCATGTGTTTACTTTCCTTTTTCATTATTTTGTTTTCAAAGAAGAAGGCTTTAAACTTATGGCTTTTATATATTTTTATATGAAAGGAGATAAGTAGGTAAAATGGATGGTGAAAACATAATGTATTTTTCTTATAGCTGATGGATAGAAGTTGCAGGATATAACTGATTGCATGTTAAATAGATAGTCCTTTTCCCTATGCTATGTTTATTGGTATTTTCCTTCCTATAGCCAAATGTTGTGCAATAATATTAAATGAAATCTCACACTTCTTTCTTAGTATTAAATGATAAAATATATTTATGCGTCCAAAGCTATGTATACTAACTATTTTTTAGGAGTCAAGTTATGGAACATTCAAGAATTCCAACATGATGTTGAAAGGGTCAAACGACAGTTGTTACCTTCAAAAGTGCCAACATAAGCAAGGAATTAAGTAAAGTAGTTAAAGATGGGCGTGTTGTAGAACTCTCGTAGAGGAACAAGTCAGTTCAATTCCTGAGAAGACACCGCACGCAGATCTAGAACCACTGCATGCTACATTCTGGCAAGAACTTGAAGACCTACTATTGTTGTTCAAGATTTTTTTTATGGGCATGATGTATCTATTAGTGATCCTCATTAATGGAGTGATCCTATATTTAGGTTGTAGTGTAGTTCCTCCTTAAATAAGTGGAATTCTGTATTTCCATAGAAAAGGAAGGAGAGAGTTAATTGATGTAATTTCTAGAATAGAATTTTATATTGTAGCGCTGTTTATTTTCCAAGTATTTTTCCTCCATGAATGAATAGAGTGTAGAATTTGAGTTTCAGTCTCTTATCATAATTCCATTTCTATTCACTCATCCAAGGGGGCCCACTTGGTGATTGAATCATTTTATTAGATTAGAAGTTATTTCTTTGCTCATTAAGAAGAAGATAGAACTTTGTTGTTCCTATAGCCACTAGTAACAGAAATGGTGCACTATTCCTACAGCATAGGTGAGCAGAGTAACCCCTACTCGAGATTATTGTTTTCATAGAATAATTGTATTCAATTGAGATAGCATAGATTTCTGAAGTGTAATGTATTTTGATTCCATAGGTTTAGATGTGAGAATCAAGGGAGTTTGAAGCATATACTTTGCGAACACCATTCTAGGTTTACCTCCCTGGTCGATAATTAAATGAGACTAAATAATCTACTTAGCAATCATTTAGGGTGTCCAATCCTAAAATAGAATTCCAATGCTATGTTTTTCTAAGACAATTGTTTGGCCAAGAAATAACTCTATTTATACCTTTCCTCCACTTTGATTCTTCCCGGTGATGCTATGCTCTGTTGCTCGATGTCCAAAAAATTATTTATCTCTTTCCTTAGCTTGATTAATCAAAACAAAATGAATTTTATCTTCATCATTTTCTCCTTACCATCCTCTATTTCATTCTCTCCCTCACCAACTCGTAATGAATTGATTTGTCTCTTTATAGACATGATATCACCATTGTTAGGTTCTTGATTTTCTTGATCTTTGCGTGATCCAAAATTATTTCCAATTAGATTTAAAGAAAAACTCTTGTTTTATCTCACTTAGATCTTCTTTCCAACTGGACAAATCAGCTTTAAATCAATCACTTATATCTTGCTTATCTTGTCGATAAAAATAATGATAAGAACCAGTTAAGTCTATATGTAGCTCGACAAGCTAGATATTTTGTCCTTTCTGAACTCCAGTTATTTTTAGTTTTAAATATATTATAGCATAGGTCAAAACTTTAGTTTCTTCAGGCTTCTCCGTCAGTTTAAACTATGTTTCTAGCCGGCGGGTTTTCTTGTGATTCTACTTGTCGGGTTTCCTGCTGCATCACTATGACTTGGCTGTCGGTGATCTCTACCTGTTGGGTTCCACTGACCATCGGTGTTTGTAGTCACAATGTGAATAATTTTCATTTATACATTATAGAAAGAATAATCTTTATCTCTCTGATCCTCTAAAGTCTTTGACACTTTGATTATAACCAATTAGATTATATCAAGTTGATATCAATGGCAATACAATCCATTAACTAATTTAATGTTGTGCATTATCCTTCTGCATTTTGTTTATCAACTTAACATCTTCAAACATTCAATCAGTTTCATGGCATCATATTTCTCCTTGGTTATGTTCATGGCTTGATTATTCAAAGTCCTTGGAACCTTTTCCCCTTTCACTAGACATGCATTTGCCCCTATTTCCAAAGTCTCTTTGTCCTCTCCCTCTACCACCATGTTCTTGTTTTCTCTTGAGTTTTTCCTCAACCTTTAATGTTAATTGAGAGCCTTTATGTAATATGGTAGGGCTACTCAAACTAAGTTCATATTGAATTGTAATCCTCAATCCTTGCATTTACCTTGCAAGCTTCACACATTCAGGCTCTACCATCTTGGATTTCATAACAAGCTTCTTAAAAAATTCAGTGTAACCCAAGACATCTAATAATTTCTTCCTCAAACTCATCCTCCTCTTATGAAGTTGTACTTCATAATCTTCAGTGGCATATATGCCTCTTTGAGCAAGGTTACCATCCTCTTCCAAGTAGTTATTCTTATTTTTCTATTCTTCACCCTTTCGTCCTAAGTGATTTTCCACCATGTGAGTGCAGATCCTTACAACTTTGACTTGGAAATATTTACCCTCTAATTCCTAGGGATATCTTCACATTCAAAGAAACTTGTCAGAGCATCAACCCAATCCATTGCTGCATCAGGATCCATCTTCCCAATATACATGGGTAGTTCAAGTTTGGCATCTACTATCCTTCTCTCCATGGACTTCAACATCTTGACAAGTAGTCTCTGATCTACATGAAACTCTTCCCGTTCCTTCTCAAGGGGCTCTTCTTAACTCCCTTCCTCATTTACATCAGAGGCTCCACCACCCTTCTTGTCAACCTTTCCTTTGAGTCATTCCAATTCTTTCCTCAAATCTTTGTTTTGTGCCATATTCTCTCTCACAATCCTTGCAATTTATACATGGTGATCCTTGATGGGATCTCTAAGTATCCTTCATCTATATACATGGTTCTCAATCCTTCTCCTAAGGATCTTTCTTTCTCTGATACCACTTGATGTAGAGCTCTGGTATCCTAGTAAATTTGGCTTACTTTACTAGATTTTGTTTGAAAGATCAAGTCCTTTTACTCCTATTGCTTGGAGTACCCCCTACCAAATCTCTACAACTTAAAGTGTTCCATATAGACTCACCAACACATCAACAATGTATCCCCATAACTCCTCAATGAGTTGTTCATTATTTCATTCTCTCCAATGGTGATGCATCCATATGTACCCAGTGTACCTTCCTCACACAAATCTACACCAGTCTCTTACCCAAACCTTTGGACTTATCCGTCATGTCAATTACAAAATTTTGAAATCTTAAAACCCAAACAAAACACAAACTTGGCTCTATTCTTTTTAGAACTCCAAACTTTCCAACTTGACATTGTTGTTCACCAGCCAATTCTGGACACTATTTTGCTTGTTTTGGCAAAATTCCCCAAATAATTGATGGGGAGATCTCACTCACAAGACATTTATTTATCTTATTAAGGCCTTACCTATGACCTCACTATGGTACTTATCTCTACCCTAACCAAAGGACACTCATATGGTTCCTCTACTCCAACCAGATCTCTCCACCAACTTCAAAACTCTCTTCAATCCTTCACAACTCAATTGTGCATCCATAGGCTCACTTCAAGGAAAATATGCTCCAAACTATTATTGATAGTAGGAATATGTGCTCACACTATTTCCCCTTCACCTTACATCAATTTTTATCCACTCTGATAGGTTCTTTAAAAGTTTTCCCATCGAGTTCATACTTTCCTAGTTTTTAGGCCTTGTAGCCTTTTTAGCCCAATTAGGCCTCCTAAAAACTCAAAACTTGGAATGCCTTCTAATCCACCTTAACAACCTAAAAAAAAACCTATGGATTATTTCTAGGGACCTCTTAGGCTTTAATATTTCCCAGGTCTCAGGTCTCCAATGTTTCTGTACATACGACTTTCAGCAAACCCCTATTTTTAAGGGGTTCTAGGGCATGTAGACCAGTCTATCTTATTTTTTCTTCTAGTGTGCCTCAATGAACTCCTCTTAAATAATCCTTTCATACCTATGACCATGACACATTCCCCTACACCTCTCCTCTCAATATTTGCACAAGCCAATCCATTAAACAAGGCTTCTTTTCTCTGTAATTGTGTAAACTCCTAACCGGATACCTTTGTACTCACCTAGGGCCTTCTTGAAATAATAGAACCCCTGCATAAAATGAACCCTTAAGCCATATTTACACTATGTAAAGAGTTCCCTTATTTATTCCAATTGGCCATTGAGATTAAACCATGGGAACTCAAGAAGGAGTCATATTTACATGGTTAGCACTGTTCAGGACAGCGAACCAGAAGAAACTAAATAATTTACAAAATGATAAAGAAATAGACAAGCTTCTAAAATCAACTCCACAAATATTAATTACATAAAAAGAGATAACACTTTAAATCACTATAGTAGAACATTCAATCCATTAGGGTTGGATGATGGCTAAAACCTAGTCTATGTATCACCAAAACAATGCTTACACTAAGTGAGTCTTCCAACCAACCCTTGAGTTAGGGTTTGGGTAACCTTATATAGTCCATCCACACATGTTCTAACCCTAAGGTTTGGTTTTGGACTCATTTAATGCCGAATGCAACATTCTAGGAAATGTTGTCATGAGCAGCTTTTGAAAATTTTCCTTACAACTACTCTAACTACTCAACTCAATCCAAAATCACTCTATTGGATCCCAAACCATTCAAAAAAAATAAAATCACAATTGTCCCTCCATTTTTGGGTTTTGGTCATTATTTGAACAACTTTGAATTTCCTAGTTACCTAGTGCAAACATACTACTTAGGACCTTCTTCTACTAAACCAAAGACAATACTTAACAACTCTTATTTACACACACACTTTGGGACTTTCTCATTATTCCTTATTCATTGGTGGTTGGCTAGAACCACCTACAAGACAAAATTGTGTAGTATCAATGTTAGAATTAATCTTTCCTTGGTCACTATGTAATTAAAAGATATACCAAGGTCTTGTCTCATATTTTTATTTCCTTTAATAGTAAATTAGATATTCCTCCATAAGAGGATTCATACACATGGTACACACCAAATGTGAATGTGGCACACATAGAGTATGGGAGTTACATACAAACTTCTCCACTCATCTCTACTTAAGAGATGGCTCTCACACACTTATGAGGGTTCTAGGTTCTCACAAGTTGGATTTCTTCTCTCTTCTCTCATTCTCATTCTTGCAATATTGTAATGAGCTCTCTCTATCTCTCTCTCTCTCTCTCTCTCTCTCTGCTTCTTTCCTCATTCATAATTATGCACAAGGGGTTTTTCTTAGTTTTCCCCTTTCAAAAAAATTGTCTTCGTGTTGATCTTGGAGCTTCTCATTGCTATTCTTGATTGTTCTTGTTTTAACATTCATCCTTTGGTAATACATTTCCTTGATTCACTCTCTTGGATTCATTCTTGTATTTCATTTCATTTTATCTATTTTTCTAACATGGTATCAGAACTAGCTAATCCTTGTTTTGAGTGTTTTCCAATTTTCCATTCTTGGTTGATCTAACATTTTTTTCATATCTCTCTCTTACCTCCTTTGTCATTTTAGATCTGTTTTTAGTGGATTAGATTTGAATTTTTTTTGGTTTTTTCAGTTCACCGCCAAACCCAATTTATAGTTTTTTTCTAGATCTATCTACACCCTCTGTCGGGAGACCGCAAGGGTTGCCATTTTGATCATTCAATTTATATTCTAATGCTTTGTAGGTTATTCAAGCATATTTATCTACATGATTATATATCTCTATTTTTATATTTTTTCTTTTATGCAAACCATTTAAACATTTATGTGACTGTCATTTTGATGACAACTTTATAGACCCACATTCGGTCATTTATAACTTTCAAACTATAACTAATCTTGACATTCTATTCGGGGGAGTTGTACATAAGTAGGTTTGTAAAAACATATTAAAATTTTGGAAAAATCCAATGGTGCATTTAAAAGTTATGCCCCCATATTATTTCTATGTTTTTCTTAGCAGCTTCATCAATCAGCACATGTTTATTGTTTAATATTTTAAAGTAAATTCTTTTGAAAATATATATATCTGATTGACATTACATCTATTTATAGCTTTAAAATCTGTAGTATTGTTGTTATATAATCTTCCATTTCATTCCCATTGATTGTATTTAGCGCTGCTCATTTTACTCCTCTTCTTACAATAACTTTTCATTCTCCATGTGTTGCTCTTCTGGGCAGCTCCTCCATTCTTTTTCTTCTACTCATGAAAGGAGCCTATCTCTCTTTTAAACAGATCGCCCTCCTCTCCTATCCTTACACAATATATTTCTCTTTTGTTTCTACTCATGCAACATTCTAACACTTCTCTAACACAACTTTTAATACATTTAAAGCAACCTTTTAAATCATTTTAAGCTTTCTCTTTGCGTAGCCTTGTGGTTGTCTCCATCGCTGCTTTATTCTCTCCCTTTCGTAGAAGTTTCTTTGTGCACCCTATCATCCCTTTCAACTCTTCTCCCTACCCTCCCTCCCCTCTTGCACTACCCTTCTCATTTCTCATGCAACAATCCTTGTTTCTCTCATTGCACAGATTTGGTTATTGTATTGCGTAGCTTTGTTTATTGTTTTGCGTAGCATAATCAACCCTTTCAACATCATTCTTTCATTGCGTAGTCAGCTTTCTTTACTTTCTCTACATTCTTAGCACAGTATCAATTCATCTTTGCAAGTCTCAATTCTTCATTGTGCATACGTTACATTTATTTTTCAGGCATATCTCAATCAACCGTTTCTCTGCTACCCCTACATGCCCTTATCTTTTTTATTGAGTGTGATTCTCTTTCATTCTAATTTTAGTTGATTCTTCATATTCTCTAATATCTTATTCATTCTAGTTATTTTTAATCTATGTTTAGTTTATTTTGAACATATTTGACTCATTTATTAATTTTATAACTCTGGTCAAATCTTGTTTTTCAATAAAAAAGTTTAATCGTAATACATTCTTTACTCTCAATATTTATTAATATCGCTTCATTCTTAAATTGATCATATCAAATCTATCTTAATTCCATTGCTAGTTCATTATTTAACTAAAATTAAAATTTCTTTCATCATTTAAACAAATAATTTAAATTGTTTTATAGTTAAAAATTCTTGCACATTGGGGTTTACTAATCGCGTTAAATTGGCTTTTTAGCTTCAATATTATATTCTGCAACTTGTAATTCAAGTTATTTTAATTCATTATGTCATTGTTAATTCTAGAGATTAAATTAACAAGTTCCAATTATTATGCCTGGAAGACTCATATGACTTTTCTCTTTCATTGCCGTCATATTCTTGATGTTACAACTGAATCCACTTCTTTTACTCCTCCTGTTGTTCCTCAAGCAGTGAAAAAGAATGAATGATAAAATTGATGAGGTGCTTGGCCTTATAGGTATTTCCTTAAATCCTTATTTATATTTCTTAATTGCCCATTGTACTAAGCTCATGCAGCTTGGACAATTTTGTAAAACACATTCAAAAACACCAATGACTCTCAAAAGATTAAACTCCAAGATCAATTGGAGGATCTGAGGTATACAGATTTCTCAACTATGGATGATTTTTTGCTTAAATTTGATTCTATTGGAAGTAAATTAACTAGTTTAGGAATAACGTTATCTGATATTTGGTTAATTCATATCATCTTAATAAAATGTCTTCCTAAACAATTTCAACAATTCATTACTAATATTCATTCTCAATTAGCTCTTCCTTTGTTAGCAAATCAATTAACTTACGCTATTTTTCAAACACTTTTATGTCACGAAGAGGCTAAGTTAATTCAATTTGGGACACTTAAAACTAATAAACATGCTTTCATTTCTAGATAGCATAATAATAGATAAAGTTATAATAATCACCCTAATGGTTATAATAATAATAATAATAATAATCATCCTCATTTCAATTATTGTGGGAAATTTGGTCATGTAATCACTACTAGTTTTAAGAAACTCAAACATGAGAAGTCATCTACTCCTAAATCTGATAATAATAACACTTGTCATGCTTTTACTATTTGCTATGGGATGTCTACTTATCACTATGATGATACTACTATTTGGGATGAACCATATGATGATGGCTACTCTTGGAACAACTCTCTTGATTATTATCTTCCACCTCAAAGTGATTATATGCTCTCTCCTTATGATGATGATCCTTGCTCTCATGTTCATATTATTGAACAAGAAGAGGAAATTATCTCAACTTTCTTAATGTTTCCTTGCAAGATATGTTTATTACTTAGGATGAAATTCATGATGATACACTAGTAAAATTTACCCTATTTTTCGACGAGGATTAGTCAAATTTTTGAGACCCGTTGGTCAAACCGACGACCAAAACTGTCATCAAACTTTTTGCATCGCTTATTCGACAAGAAAAGCAATCGTCAAGATATCGAAATTCTTAGTGGTTGAATTATCGACCGAATCTTCATCTAAAAAATTGCCTGAAGCTAGAAGAATCGCAGATCAAACCTTTTATCTAGGCGACCAATGTTCATCACAATTGCGACCACCATTGGTCGGATTTAACATCGAACACATAGCACTCTCGTCAAAACATCAAACATAGTGTTTCTCCTTTGCGACCAAAGTTTTTCAAAATTGACACCAATCACAGAGCATTCTCGTTGAGCCTACTGATATTACAATGTCGAAAAGCGACCAATAATAATTTTTGGTTAAAATATCTATATATATATATATATATATAATAGAATGATCCAAATAAAAAAATACACAGCATAAATATAAAAATGGTACACACAGGCTCAATGTTTTGATCTCATAAAGGTAGAATGATAAAATCCCCAAATATGAAAGCTCCTATGGTGCCATATGTGCTTCCCTGCCTATGCAGTCAGTCAATGAAAACCCCCTCAGTAATCACACATCTTCCATGTGTCTCTTAACATTGATTAAATAATGAAGGTATGTTAGTTTGAGCTTCACTTGGTTTTGAGAATACTTTAATATTCTCTACTTAACAAGGCCAACCACGTGAAGGTGGAAGCTCATCTGGCCCCTCCTAGGACACTCTTATGAACCTTTACGACACTTCAAGATCTCTAAGATGTATTCTTAGGGATTGTAAAGGGTCATAAAGGGTCATAAGGGATCCTGGGACACAACATCTTAGAAACATAAATGTAGGCATCATGGTCACAATTTTTTAGAGACACAACATAATTCAGTGGTATACCCAGACGATGCAATGCAACCACTACTCCTCTAGTTCGAAGTTGGCACTACATGATCAAAAAACCATAGATAAAATTTATTCCTTATCTATGGTTTTTGGATCATGCAGTGCCAAATTCAAACTGGAGGAGCAGTGGTTGTGTTGCATCATCTGGGTATACCACTAAATTATGTTGTGTCTCCAAACAATTGTGACCATGATATCTACATTTATGTTTCTCAGCTATTATGATATCTACATTTATGTTTCTCAACTGTTGCGATATCTATATTTATGTTTCCTAGCTATCATGTTTATTTGATGCAAAATTTACTATCTGTAGTCATTGCAACAACATCAGGTACCAACTTCATCACAATATGATCACTAGACATGGTTGTATGTCTTCTACTTTTAATTTGCATTGTCTACTGATCACTAGACAATGCAACTTAAAAGTAGAAGACATACAACCATGTCTAGTGATCATACTATGCTAAAGTTGGCGCCTGATGCTATTGCAATCACTATAGATAGTAAATTTTGCATCACTACCTGATGTCGTTGATGAGCTTCCACCTTCACGTGGTTGGCCCTGTTAAGTAGAGAATGTTAAACTATTACGCATGTGCATAGTCAAGCCATACACTTCTCCTTTCCTCTC
>MU227882.1:189167-217013 GCA_018584345.1 Thuja plicata | reverse complement strand
TACGTGCAAATGTTATGATTAATATGAACTTCAAGTAATACTAGAATGTTTTCTAATGTCTTGTAATATTTTCCTAATGTTTTGTAACATTTTCTTAAGGTTTTGTTACCTAGTTCATGTTAGGGTTTTTTTTAGTTACAGTTTCATGTTAGGGTCCAATATGGTTAAGGTTTCATGTTAGGGTTAATGTTAGAGTTTATGTTGATTTATGTTTCAGTTTCAGTTTCATGTTAGGGTTCATTTGTTAGAGTTTATGTTTTTGTAAGTAGCATTTTCTTGTACTATTTTATAACATTTTCTTAATGTTTTGAAACATATGCAATAAAACTAAATTAATTAAAACTAAATAACACTTTCCTAATGTTTTGTAATAGTTTCCTAATGTTTTGTAACATTTTTCTAATGTTTTGAAACATGTAATAAAACTAAATTAATTAACTAACTAACTAACATATGATTCTAACTAAAAAATAAATTTAAATCTACATTAAACAATATTTAATATTTTCTAAAATTAAAAATAATAAAATTAAAACAAAAAACATCAAATAATAGCAAAACTACATTAATTTAACATAAAAAAATTGAAAACATTAAAAAAAAACAAAAAAAAATTCCTACCTATTTTTGGCCAAAGTACTCCTATTCTGCTCCTCAAATCCTGGAAGGCACTCAGTGCAAATGAGCCGCTCAACCAAATTTTGGCGTTTATATAGTTTTTATGGGTTTCGGCTGAAACATGTTTTGGCCATACCTATTTCGGTCAGAACCCCTCTGCCACATCAACGCCATATGGCGTCATGTGTGCACCACGTATGTCTGGCTGAAAGGGGTCCAACCAAACTCTATACGGCCGAACCATGTCAAATGGTCCCCAACTGTGACACAATTTTGTACTTTTACCCTCATGACTAATCCTAAATCACTTTGGTATAGTTAAGAGGGTCTTAAGATATTTGTAGGGTACTTTTTGATAGGAAAATATAATCCTAAGGCATAGATTATTTATGTTAAAGAAATTAACCGTAGCCTGATGCAATGAGAATAGTGTGTAAATAACATATTCATAACCTAAAGATTCAAAAAAATTTACACATTTATGGACAATTATTATTATTATTACACACACACACACACAAAAATATTATTTTCTATTGCATTGATCTTCTCATGACTATTGGTTAATCCATTTTATAGTTCCTCAAAATGTATTCCAAACTAATTTGGTACTAATTTATAATTCAAATATCTTACTACAAGAATCCTCTAATTTCTTAATATGTTGGTCTATATCCAATAAACCATTTCTCCACTTTCAATCATAGCTGGTTTATATTTTCTTATTCATATTTCACTTTTATTTGTTTCTTAATATTTTACCATTATTACTTGTTTCTTATCCATATTGTTGATATTGAATCGATTTGTCTCTATAGTTGTTGTTGTTGTATCATTTGGATCATGTTCTCCATGTCACTTTCTTGCAAAATATTTTAATGTATTAGATCATTTTTTTGATTGATGGAAAATATCTATCCTAAATTTATCTTGTATATTTGTGATATCTATTAACTTCAATTTTATTACTTAATTATTATCATTATTTATGTTGGTTACTTCCATATGGATAAATATTACTTTATCTTTTTATGAGACCACTCAATGATAATTTTGGTGGAGTGATCAATTATTTTGATGCACTATGAAATAAGATTAAATTAGGGAACTACCCTATCCACCAATTATCCTGATGCAGAGTGGTGGAAACTAAAGATTAATAGGCCCAATCTACTACACAACCGATTGAGAATGTCACTTTAAACTATGAACAATGGTTTCAACTAATTCTGACAGATTCCTTAGTCTTCGAATACCTCCAAATTTAGGGAACTATCCTATCCACCAATTTCCTTCTAAGAAACTCTGTTATTCCCTATTGCAACTGATTAACATAGAATACTCTAATAATAATCCCCAGTTATCTTTTATGTTTTGGTCTCAATCTTCTACAATCACCACTTCACACTCCAAACAGTGATTGACCGATTCTATCCCAACAACTTCAAACTAGTTCAACACAAACCCTAGGTGATCAAGCTAGATTCAGGTTTAATAGATTAGTTCAAAGTTGGGTGTTTGGAATAGTCACAAATGATTGGGAAAGTTTCTATGGCCTTCTAATGTCTTGGCATGGTCGACTCCTTGACATCTGTCCACCACCGACTGTAGATTTTTGTTCCTTCTTTCTCCCACTAGCTAAACATGCTAAACTCGATTAGCCTAGGGCATCAAACTTGAAGCGGTTCAGAAACCTCCGTAGCTCGGAGTGTTCTCCACAGCTCGGAGTGTTGGATAAGTTAAAGCATATTTCCCTAATTTTATTTTTATCTAGCGGCATGGACAATCCAATGGTGAAATTACAAACTAGGTTGAAACAAATTAAATGAATTCAGGAGGACAGTGTGCATCAATGGACTGGCAGTGGATGTTAATTCATCTAACAGTTCATGGCAGACTAATATAATGAAACACATAAACTATTTAAATGAATGACAAATACTGAGGATGCATCAAAAATAATTTCACCACGAAGATGTATAAATGAATTTGCAGGGTTAATAAGCTATTTGTTCATCACAAGAACGACAATGCCACAAATAGAACAAGAGAAGACAAAAGGAACATACTCTGAACTATGAATCTTTGTATTCCAAATAGTGCTTCCCCAAATAGTGCTTCCTCCTTCGCGCTTCACCCTTGATCAAATTAGCTGTGCTTCCCCAAATAGTGTATTCCAAATAGTGCTTCCTCCTTTGCGCTTCACCCTTGATCAAATTTGCCGTGCATGGAATAATGAAATGTGAAACCTTTTAATTTTTTAATTTATGTCCGTGTTGGTCAAAATTTTGACCAACACGGGTATGGATTTAAAAAAAATCAAAGATTTCCTTCTATAATCCAACCAAACAAAATGTTTTTATTTCTTGGTCGCATTGTTTGGTCGACAAATAAGGTCAAATGTACTAGTGATAGTACTAATCCTATGTTTTTTGTGGAGGATAATGATAATAATGGTGATTCTTATACTAGCTCCACTCCTCTTGATGCTTGATATTATGATGAGTATATTATAGATTTATTTTATGCAACTGGAGATTTCATTTCTAATTTTATGATCAATGATTCATAATGCGATTTCGCTTTCCAAAGTGTTACTGATTCAACACTAGGTGATCCCAATGATGGGTGATCTACTCGTGGTTCTTGCCTTATTGCAGGCTCGGGTGTTGATCATGCTCCACCTATATTTTCTACTACAAATGAATATAGAGAATGCATACATGAATCTTAAAACTCTCAATGGTCACTTAAATATTTGGTCCCCCCTCTACAAGAAATTACATCTTTGTATTATCAAAGAGATATCCACTTATCAAACATTCCTATGTACTATTTGAGCTCCACAGATCTAGTTGAAGAAATACATGATGATCAAGCTATCAACAATATTATGAAGACTCTTTCAAACAAAACATCTCAAAATCATTGTAAACATTTGGGTGTGATACCTATTGAACTCATCTCCCCAAGTAAAGATTAAAGGGGGATGTTAGAATTAATCTTTCCTTGGTAACTATGTAATTAAAAGATATACCAAGGTCTTATCTCATACTTTTATTTCCTTTAATAGGAAATTAGATATTCCTCCTTAAGAAAATTCCTACACATAACACACACCAAATATGAATGTGGCACACATAGAGTATGGGAGTTACATGAAAACTCCTCCACTCATCTCTACTTAACAGATGGCTCTCACACACTTCTAAAGGTTCTAGGGTTCTCACTTGGTTCTAAGTTGGTTCTCACAATTTGGATTTCCTCTCTCTTCTCTCATTCTTATTCTTGCAATATTGTAATGAGATATTTTTCAAGCTCTCTCTCTCTCTCTCTCTCTCTCTCTCTCTCTCTACTTCTTGCCTCATATTTATGAAAAAGGGGTTTCTTAATTTTCCCCTTTAAAAAAAATTGTCTTGGTTTGATCTTGGAGCTTCTCATTTCAATTTCTGATTGTTCTTGTTTCAACATTCATCCTTTTGTAATACATTTTCTTGCTTCACTCTCTCGGATTCATTCTTGTATTTTATTTCTTTTTATGTATTTTTATAACAATCAACATAAGACCCTAAGGTGCTCTTGCACCATTCACCCTCTACAACAAGAAATTTATGGTACATGAGGTGTGATGATCTCTATGCTGATGCCATGCTTCTTGAAATCCCCCTTTGCTATCCAACTAGCCTCTAATTTAGGTTGGTGCTCCAACTTGACTAGATGCTCCATATAGGTTTTTGTCCTATTCCTCTCCTTCACTCTAGAATCTTGAATCCTCTCATCTTATGTCTTAGTTGGGAGAAGTACACTAAGTCCTTCCACATCATCTACCATGTCTATACTATACTTCTACTATGTGACATCAGGACCTTTGTACTTGATCAAATCTTTCAAATTGAAGATAGAAGAAATGGACATCTCCTTTGGTAAATCTACTTTGTAGGAAATGGATTCATACTTATCCAACACCTTACATAATCTAGTCCTCTACATTTCTAGCTTACTTGGTATGCCTTTTTGTAGTATGAATTTGTTCAAAAACACCATCACCAAGTCTCCTAACTCAAACTATAAGTCTCTTCTTCTTTCATCCACTTTAGCTTTAAGCTATTGATTAGCATCTATTAATGTCCTTCTCACTTTCTCATAGACCTCTCTCATTGACTAAGAAAAGTCATTTGCATGTCCATTGATCCCTTCTTAACCTTTTAAGTCCCTAAGTTCAAGAACACCCCTTGGATGTAATTCATACACAACTTCAAATGGACTCTTACTAGTAGTCTTGTTTATACTATCATTATAGGCAAACTCTGCTTGAGGGATGACTTTTTCCCATCCTTTCCCATAGTCCTTAGTTAGATACCTTAGAAAATTACCAAGTACTCTATTAATTACCTCTATTTTTCCATCCATTTGAGGATGATATGCAGATCTATGTGCCAAGTTGGTTCCCAATCTTTTCCAAAGTGTTTTCTAGAAGTTCCCCATAAATTTCATATCCCTATTTGATATAATACTTGTTAGCAACCCATGTATCCTCACTATTTATTTAAAGAAAATATGAGCAATATGAATAGCATCATGAGTTTTTTTATAAGGGATAAAAGGTCTCATTTTACTGAATCTATCTACTACCACAAACACACTATCCAAACCAATTGGTGTTCTAGGTAGTCCCACTATAAAGTCCATACTTATGCACTACCAAGGCCTATTAGGGATGGTCAGTGGCTAATAGAGTGGTTTCATTTGAAGATGTTCCTTTTTCTCTTTTTTACATACCCCACGTTTCTCAACATGCCTCCTTACATCCTTCTACATTTGAGGCCAATGATAAAATCTCTCCACTAGATCTAGGGTCTTGTTTAACCCAAAGTGTCCACTCAAACTACCATTATGCTTCTCTTGGATGAGGTTCTCCCTTAGGGAGCCCCTTGGAACACATATTTGTCTCCCCTTAAATAGTAAGCCATTCTGCAATGTATAGTTAGCATACTCACTATGGAAATGGTTATCAAAATCAGTTCATACCTTATAAATCTCTAAGAAATCTACATCTCCTTCATATAGATCCTTGAATCCTTCAACTCCTATGCTTTGCAACTGTATTTCTTGGATAGTGAGAAATCTCCTACTAAGTGCATCTACAAATTTTTGTTCACTCCCTTTGTATGCTTGATTGTAAATGTGTATGACTGCAAAACATTCATCCACTTTATGTGTCTCAAACTGAGCTTCTCCTATGTATTGATGTATCTAAGATCTTGGTTATCTATGAATACCACAAATTATTTTGGTAACAAATAGTGCCTCCACTTCTTGAGAGCCTGAACCAATGCATAAATCTCTAAGTCATAAGATGCATATCTATACTTTTCCTATTTAACCTTTCACTAAAGAAGGCTACTAGCCTTCCTTTCTGGCTTAGGTCTACACCCACTACTATATTTGTAGCAACAAATTATAAAATGAACAATTTTTCAAAACTTGGAAAAACCAGAATAGGTTGGGTAGCCATTTCTTTCTTCAATCTTTCAAATCCTTCATTGGCTTCCTTGGTCCATGTGAACTTTGTCTTGAATCCACCCTTTATGGTATCTAGTATAGGTGCAAAAATATCACTGAATCTCCTCAGAAACTTCCTATAAAACTAAGCTAACCCATGGAAGCTTCTCACTTCTATCCCTGTTTTGGAGTAGGCCAACTTAGGATTGCTTTAACCTTGCTTTTATCCATTTTTAGATCACCTTTGGAAACTAAAAACCCTAAATAGACAATTCCTTGTTTCATGAATTCACTTTTCTCAAGGTTAATGGTTAGATTCTCCTCTTCGGGATTCTTCAACAAAATATCTAGGTGTTTCATATGCTCTTCTTTGGTTTTTATAAAGATGAGGATATCATCTAGGTAGACTACTACAAATACACCTATGTAATCCTTCAAGACTTTGTTCATGACCCTCATAAAAGTACTAGGTGCATTTGTAAGCCCAAATGGCATTACTAACGACTCATACAATCCCTTTATGGTTTTAAAGGCAGAATTCCACTCATCCGCCTCCTTCATCCTAATCTGATAATACCCAATCTTAAGGTCTATTTTTGAAAATTAATTAGCACCCCCAAGACAATCCATCAATTCTTCTATTCTAGGAATGGAAAATCTATACCTAATTGTTATCCTATTTACTTCCCTAGAGTCATTACACATTCTACACTTACCTCCCTTTTTAGTAGCCAAAACCACTGGAACAACACATGAGTTGATGCTCTTTCTTATTAGACCTTGGTCTAGAAACTCTTGGACTTGCCTTGCAATCTCCTTGTTTTCTTCTGGTGTCATCTTGTAAGAAGCTTTGTAAGGCAATGATTCCCCTATCACAAAATTAATCTAATGAATTATTTCCCTTTGTAGAGGTAGTGTGGTTGTTGTTCCATCACATATGATGTCTATAAATTGATCCAACAAATGTCTAAATTCTACAAGAATAGGTGTCTGATTGGGTGTCTCTTCCTCCTTTTGTTTCACCAAGATAGCACAACCAACTCCATCTTCCTCCTTCATGTCTTTTAAGAATTCTTTTCCACTCATTAATAGTGTGTTGGTGTCCTTCCTTTCCACTAGATCCTCCTCTATCAAGGACTAAATCTTATAAGTGACTTCATTCTTCTTGAATGAGTACTTGTTCTCCTTGCCATGGTGGACTGCTTCCCTATCATACTGCCACGGTCTTCCAAGAAACAAATGGAAAGCATCCATTGGTAGAATATCACAAAGTATCTTGTCTTAATACTTCCCTATAGTGAATTCAACCCATACTTGTTCATTTACCATTATGTTTTGTCTCTTGTTCAACCAAGTTACTTTATAGGGTCTGGCATGGGGTATCTTGATCAATTTCAACTTCTTCATTGCCTCCTATGAGATCATGTTATATGTTGACCCTAATTATATGATGAATCTACACACTTTGTCATGAATCTTTCACTTCACCCTAAAGAGTTCTCTCCTTTTTTTTTGTTCTTCTTTGTTAGGTTCTTTGATCAAGATCCTCCTAAGTATTAGGTTCTCTCCTTTCTCTGAATCAAGACTTATCTTAGAGTATGTAGTATTGTCTTCTTGTTGCACATATACAATTTTATTTTCTCCTTGTGAAGATGTCTTATCTAGACACCTATATTCAGGGTGTCCCAATTGTCCATAGTTATAACACTCCATTGAAGCAAACTGTGAGCTTCTTCCAAAACCACCATATCTACATGTTCCACCACTGTGTTAACTTCTTCCTCTGACATAGTTACCTCTATTGCTTGGGTCATTTTTTTTTTCAACAATTTTTGAGTCTCCTTGGCCTCTGGTTTAATTTATTCTTCCACTAGAACCTCCTCTATGTCCTCCTCTAAGTCTCTACCTCCTCCTCTACCCCTAGAGCTTGACTCTTTCTTCTTTTGAATTTTCTTCCACCTTAAGGGCCATTTTCAAACAACCATTGATAGAAGCTAAGGTAAAGAGGCTTAGTTCCTCTTGAATGTTCCACCTAAGTCCATTGAGACACCTAGCTACTTTGATTCTTTCTATCTCTTGCACTCTGGACCTAAGGCATAATTTTTTAAAATCTTCTATGTAAGTAGCCACATCTAAGTCCTTTTGTCTGATATTCTATCTCTTTTTATGTAGTAGGATGTCATAATCTTCTATTAGGTAATTTTCTTTTACCTTAGCCACCATAGCCTTCAAATTCTCTATTGGCTACTGTCCCTCTCTTTCTACCCCTCTCTTTATCTTTCTTCTTGCAATAACTTCCACCAAGTTAGTGCTTTTCCTCTCAATCTTGACTTGACTATCTTCACCTTTTGTGACTATGTAATCCCATCACATCAAAGTGATTCTCCATGCCTTAAACCCAATCCATCACCAATTTTTCATCCATTCGACCAGAGAATATATGGATGCCTTCTAATGCTTTTCCACTTAGTGCTTTAAGGGCTTTCAAGAAAGGTTCCTCAGGTAATGGAGGGTCTGCTTTTGGTTCTACATTCTCCTCAATCTTAGTCTTTCCTTTATCTTTATCCTATTATAACTATTCTTTCACCTTGCTTAAAGTTTCAACAACTTCTGCCAATTTTAGTTTCATCTCCTCCATATCTTCTTCTAGGAGTCTATTCTTCTCTTTCTGTTCTAACAAATCTCTTTCCAACTCTGCATTTTTCACCATGGTGCTCTCACCAATTTATTCAATCACCTCTAGCATGCACACTCACTTCCCAATCCTTTCAATGGCTCTGATACCACTTTGATGGGGAGATCTCATGTACAGGAGATTTCTTTAACTTCTTAAGGCCTTTCCTATGACTTTACTAGGGTACTTATCTCTACCCTAACCAAAGGACACTCCTATGGTTCCTCTACTCCAACTAGATCTCTTCACCAACTTTAAACTCTCTTCAATCCTTCACAACTTAACTGTGCATCCATAGGCTCACTTCAAGGTAATTATGCTCCAAAAATTTCATGAAAATATGAATAGTTGTTTCCACTATTTCCCCTTCACCTAATATCAATTTTTATCGACTCTAATAGGTTCTTTCAAATTTTTCCCATCGAGTTCATAATTTCCTATTTTTTAGGCCTTGTAAGCTTTTTAGCCCAATTAGGCCTCCTAAAACCACCAAACTTGGAATACCTTCCAATCCACCTTAACAACCAACAAAAATAACTATGTATTCTTTATAAGGACCTCTTTGGATTCAATATTTCCTAGGTCTTAGGTCTCCAAAGTGTTCGTACATTAGACTTTTAACAAACCCCTATTTTTAAGGGGTTCTAGGGCATCTAGACCAGTTTGTCTTATTTTGTCTTCCAATTTGCTTAAATGAACTCCTCTTCACTCCTCCTTGCATACACCTGACCATGAAACATGTCCCTACACCTCTCCACTTAGGATTAGCACAAACCAATCCATTAAACAAGGCTTTTTGCCTCTGCAATTGTGCAAACTCCTAACCGGATACCTCTGTACTCATCTAGGCTCTTCTTGCAATAATACATCCCCTACATAAAATGAACCCTAAATCCATATTAACACTATGTATAGTGTTCCCTTCTTGATTCCAAGTGACCATTTAGATTCAACCACGTGAACTCAAGAAGGAGCCATATTTACATGGTTAGCACTGTTAAGGACAACGAACCAGAAGAAACTAAAGAATTTACAAAATGAAAAAGAAATGAACAAAATTATCAAATAAAATCTACAAAGATTAATTACATAACAAGAAATAAAACTTCAAATCATTACAGTAGGTGATTCAATCCATTAGGGTTGGATGATGGCTAAAACCTAGTCTTTGTATCACCAACATATTCCTTCCACTAAGTCAGTCTATACAATTTGAAAACCAACCCTTAAATTAGGATTTGGGTAACCTTATATAGTCCATCCCCACATGTTTAGACCCTAAGGTTTGGATTTCTACCCATTTAATCTTGAATGCAACATTCTACAAAATGTTGTCATGACAACTTTGCAAAGTTACAAAGTTGTCATGAGCAACTTTTGCAAATCTTCCTTACAACTACTCTACTTTTCTCAACTCAATCCAAAATCATGCTATTGGATCCCAAACCACTCAAAAAAAAAAAATCACAAGTGTACCTCCATTTTGGGGTTTTGGTCATTATTTGACCAACTTTGAATTTCCTAGTCACCTTGTGCAACATACTACTTAGGACCTTCTTGTACTAAACCAAAGACAAAACATAACAACTCCTATTTACACACACACACACTTTGGGAACTTATCATTGGTCCTTATTCATTGGTGGTTGGATACAACCATCTACAAGACAAAATTGTGTAGGATCAACCTAAGACCATAAGGTGCTCCTGCACCATTTTATGATGTAAAATAGCATCAACACTTTCTTTCATATCTGCAAACTTCATTCTCTCTCCCATAAATTTGCATCTCAGTATTCTAAATTTGTATATTATACTATCTTTCTTCATAGATACACTGATTAGAGGCTCAAAATCCTTCAATATTTTCATAACAATAATAATGACAACTTCACATTATGCTCCATAGTCGACCTCTAATTCAAAACTCACTAATTTTCAATCATTGTTTCCTTCATTACATTGCATGCATGTGGGTCATTCACGACCGATGATCATACTTTTGTTAGGATTAGGTAATACAAAGAGTGGGTTGAATCAATATTACAGCACTTAAAATAAACTTTGAACCAATTCAAAATAAACCATAAGCATACTGAAATTAAAGAAACATAAACAAATAACACATTACTCTTTACAACATTATTTGTTGTCGAGGAAACCCTGGCCAAGGGAAAACCCCGGTGGGGATGATACCCACAAGCATGCACTAAAGTATAGTATCCCTATTAGGAGACCTAAACTTGTTAGGAGCTTAATATTACAAAGGTACAATTCCTTGTTAGAGGAATAACAACCCTGTTAAAGGTATACAACACCCTGTTAGGGGTCAACTGAGCATACAACTCTTACAATATACTTCTGTTACAAAGTGTTCTCAGTAATGAACAAAATAAAGGTCAATTATTCTTGGATAGTTCTTGTTATCACTCTTCAATGATCTCTATCAACCTCTGCTCTACCATTTGCATTTCTCAAAATTATATCATCTCTACCACATACTTTGGTCTTCAAAATATCTTTGCTAAGTCATCTCTTTTGCTAAATATTACATAGTCGACTCTCAATAAAAAATAAATTTGATAAAGAAAATATAAAATACATTGTCAATGCTCTTACATAATAAAAATATATATTATCAACAAACATAATCTATCTTAGCTTTCCAGGAGTCCACATCATACTCCCAAAATAATCGCTTCAGTTCAACAGTTCTGTATCACTATTCTGCTACTGTGGCCTATCTTTATTTCACTGTAACTCTCTGTCAACTTTACCAAAATTAAATCTATCTTAGATGAAGGTCATACATACTCCATAGTATCTCCCTCTAAGATCTCTTGTCATAACTTATTGATCTCAATCTTTGATATGCAAAATACCTCTGTATTTCTACTCTGTACTTAATCGATTTCAATATAGAACAACCAAAACTTAACTCTAGATCCATTGCTCAATATACCAGATGTGTTTCCATAAATCACAACCAAAATGTGAATCATAACAAATAAAATTGATCACTTTCCAACAATCTCTCCCTTTGGCATTGATGGAAACACTTAACAAAAAAATGACTAAGTGTTCCAACAAAACAAAAAATGTCTCTTCTTCTTCTTCCTCTATTTTGTTTTTCTCTTCTCCCTTATACACTATCTTCTCCTCTTCTCCTCTATTAATTTTTCTCTTCTCTCTTCTCCTTGTTTGACAATAATGACAAAGGTGAATAAGATGTAATAGGACTAGTGCTTACTCACTAATTTCATAATATCTTGAAAGGAATCTTCCAAGATCTTCACTTATGTACTACATGACTTAATAAATAGCTAGCAAACATGAATTAGTCCATTCAATGCAAATTATGTTTTCTCTACCTCTTTCAACTCTATTCGCATAGATTTATCCAAAGATTCTACAGTCTTCTCCATGTCAGATAAGTGATCTTCAATAATTGATATCTTAGGAGTGATTAAACTCTTCAGCAAACCAAACCTTGTTATGACTCTCTCTTTCCCAATATCCAATACATTTAGTTTAGACAAAATTCTTTTTTCTTATTTTTCCAAATCCATTATAGATTGTGAACAGGTTTCAAAATTGTCCATCATATTGTTCAAGGTTTCCCTATCCTTGGCAGTAATATCTTCAATATTTTGAAAATGCCTAATAGGATTTATGCAATAACTAAATAGTGATCTACCATGTTTAATACAACTCTTTGCATTTTGTATACTAGTTCCCATAATACCCAACTCCCATGAGATAGACTGGGAAAATTCAAACAATTTATTCTTTGAGTAGTTATTCTCTGCCTTTTCTTCTGCAAGCTTTACCAAGTTCTCATAATGACCATAAAAATCATCTAGTGCCATCTTCAAGTTTTCTATATCATCTCTTCTTTGGAAAACAATAGATACTGGAAGCAATTTGTACACAGTATCGATTTCTCTAGTCATTACCTTAGTCTTCTTGTCACTCTTCTGCTTTGATATCTCATTTGATTTAGTAAGTGCAGTGAAAGCTAAGCTCACCATCGTATCCTCATCCATATGATAAACATCAACATCTATAGGTTTTTCTTTTCTTTCCAACAATAAGATAGAAGACGTGTTTACGTCAGTTTTCACTTCATCTTTTTCTTCTTCTTCTTTCTACTCCATTTCTTTCTATACTTCCTCTCTTTGTTCTTCCTCTTTACATTCTTCATTCTTTTTTTCTTCATTCTCTACCATAGTACTCTCAAAGTTTCCTTCAAAAGGGTCATTCTCATCATGAGAAGTGTCAAGTGTCACAGGCACACCAGAAACATAGAAATATGGTTGTGCATTATCCTCTCTTTTCTTGACACTTGCGTCAACTTTATTGGAACTCTCTCCCATTCGTAAGGATGTAGTAATTGTATGTTTAGTAAATGCAGTATTCTTAGGAATCGGTGACATAAGTATCTAATCTAGTTCCTTTTCAGTCTCTTCATTAACATCATCATACATTCTTCCCATAACCTTCACTCTCCTTGTATTTTTCCTTAATAAAGGTTTTAGTTCTTTGAATATTCTATCTCTCTCTTGTATAGATATTATAAGTAGCATATTATCACTTACTTGACTTCTAATAGTCTCATCTTCAATGTGTGATATTTATTTCCTTATCTCTAGTCTCCTATAGAGATCTTCAGGTACACTGCCCTCAATCTCCAATAGATTCTCCTTAAAAACATGTAAATGATTTACTATAATGTCTTCAATCTTATGTTTGTCAGTTTCTTCATACCTGTCATAATATTTTTCTATTGTAACCAGATTTCCCTACTCAATTTCTCTCTTCTCAATCATTTTCAAGTTAGTTTTCCATACATGTTTGTCACTAACTGATATTTTATCTTCTCTCATAGTCCTCAGTTCCCTAGGTGGCGAGTTCTGTCTTGAGGATTTAGTGCTCACTCTAGGAACTAGTTCTACAACCTATGAGGTCTATTGTGATGGAGTGTCTACATCAATAACTATAGTAGGTGCAACACCCGTCATCACAATTTTGGGATGTGGAAAGGCTAAAGTACTAGCACTTGCGAATCTAGGAGATTGTTCTTCCAGTTTCCTTTTTACCTCCCTCAACTCTTCCTTAGTCAATCCTGACTTAACTCCACATTCATGAATAATGTTTTCAACTTTTATTTTCCTTAAGCCTCTGGCTTGTTCTTCTCTCACTTCAGCTAATTTTTCTTCATAGGTACACCATCTCTTCTCATATGTATCTATCTTATATGCTAGATCATGTTCGATCTGCATGGTCAATAATTCTAAACTTACTTCATATCCCATAGGATAACACTATTTCTTTCTTGGAATAACTAGCTCAAAGCATACACAATTGGTTTCAACCATGAAACAGATTGTATCATTATATTTCTCAACTAAATCTTCAGGAATCTTGCATCTTTCTTTCATTTGCCTGTGAATAATTTTGATCATACCAAATAGCTCTCCATCAACCCATGTGTTGTTTTGTCTTCGATAACTCTATGAAATCTAAATACCAGTAGGAATCACTTTTCTCCAACCACTAGGGTGCATTCCTGGAAATCTGTGCTCAATGTGTATGTACATATGCATTAGCAGTGAACCAAATCTGAAGGCTTTGGATTTGTCTTTCTTTATCACCTTCACATTTTATAAAAACTATTGTGCCAACACTTTGCATAGATTATACTTTTTTTTTCTTTCACCATTCTATAGGCCATCATAATAGCTCCAACAAATACAAAAGTTGGTATGCTACTATAGTAGAATTCGTAACCAAGTATCATAGAAATCAATCTTGCATCCTGTTGAAAGATGTCATTCACTATCATGGCTCTCCTATCCCATTTTGAATGTGTTAGGGTTTCAACTTGCTTCTTAACATGTTTCTCTGCTACATGAATGATTCTAGTATTATCCAAACCAATAATCTCATCTATCAAGTCACTACATATCTTCACAGGTTGTTCGCCTCTCCAAATAAACTGATCATGAACTCTACTCAACAATATTTTAATCCATTCTTGTTTGTTGAATTCATATAAATCCAGAATTCTCATAATGTCCAATTCATTAAATGTTTTAATTTATCTCTCATAATTCCATTACTAGTCATGTACTCCATTTCAATAAAAATTTCATCAATACCCAGTATGTCATATTGGTAATGAATGTATGCCCTAATATCTTCTACATGCAATACACCATGAGGTGTTTGAGAAAATTCTCCTTCAGGGTCTTCTTTATAGGATTTTGAAAGGATGTTTCTTAAATTTATATGTAGGTTTATCCACAACATCAAATATCATAGGTTCATCCATAGTTTCTATATAAGTAGATGATGTAAATACCTTTCACACACTGAAATCCAAGTATTTGCTTCGATTGATCATGCAAGGTAATTGCTAGATAGTCTAAATCTCTTTTCTCTTTGATCTCCTTAGGTCACTCTTCATCAAATCGTAAAGAAATAGATAATATTTAGGTTCTTTTTATAATGTTAAGTCATTAAAATCTCTCATTACCCAATTTTGTCCAGTCGGCTATAAATCTTGTAATCAAAATATATGCATTGTCTGATGTTGCACTTTTAAATATATGTTCCATGATGTCAGCTATGATCATACCTAATTTCTATAGAGATTAATCCTCAAAATCAGCGATGGGATATATTCTCATATCTTTATCCAATGCCCCCCCTAAGGCCACGATCGACCAATTAGGTCGATTCAGCTTTGTTAACATCAGCCAAAGATCCAGTACCATATATTGTCTCTCCCTGAACTAAAATATCACTTCTCTCCTTAATTTTCTATATCTTTCCACTATTATTATCTTCTTCTTTCTTGAAACAATTGTCAAAGTCATTCTTTAAATCTGGAACTATCTTGCCAATATCATTGCCATTCTTCTATGTATTCATAGGAGGTTGTACTCTTCTGTGATTTGCTCCATTATACCTACAAAAATTTTCTATATGACCTAAATTGTTGTGTTTGTAACATATACGAGGTATTATGTCCTGATTTACATAAATCTTACAAAACTTCAAAATGTGTCCAATGTTATTACATCTTTAACATGTGGGTTTCACAGTATGTTCTCCTTTATTGTCTTGTCTATATCCAGATTGATTGAGTTTCCTGCATTCTGCCTTCTTGTGCCCATATGAATTGCAATTCAAAAAATAACTAGAAAAGATTTTAAAAGGGGCATTACCTCTGTAGACTCTTTTCATGTGTCCAAACTTTTTACAACCAAAGCATCTACCTCTCAAAGGTCTGATCTTCTCTCTAGGTTCTTCAAGAGTAGATTTTTCTGCATCAATCTTCCCATCTATTTTCTCTTCTTGATTCTTTGAGAATTCAACTTCATTGAAGCTAATACAGTCATATCACCTGTAGGTTTCTATCTTTCTTTGTGTTCATCAATCAAATCACTTCTAGAGTGAATTTTCTCAATATGTCTCTTTTTTACAACAAGTTAAGCTTTTATAATCTGATTATATTTCTCCAATTCTAGATACTTGTTTTTATATTGGTCATCCCCATTCTTCATTTGTTCCATCAAAACATTTTCATTATTCAAAGCTTCTTCGATCTTGTCTTTATCATCTTTCTCATGTTGAATTTCTTTAGCCATTCCTTTAATCTCAAGATTCAGAGTGTCATTCTCTTTTTCAAGTTGCTTTATCTAATCTCAATTTTCATTTTCTGAGTCTTCTTTTATCTGAACCACAAGATCTTGTCTCTAACTTCTTGAAATTTCAAGTTTTTCTTTCAACCTCTTTATGAATCCATCTGCTTTCCTTAGATTGAATCTCAAGTCTTCATTCTCAGCTTTAACTTTATCAAGGTCTTCAAGTGCAGCTTCAAAATTCTCCTGTAAATTATCTAAAACCATTCTGATCTGCCTTACGCTATTAATCTTTCTCTCCAAGGGCCAAAAGCTCTTATTCCAATTGTTAGTATAAGGTAATATAGAGAGGGGGGGTGAATCATTATTACAACACTTAAAATAAAATTTGAACCAATTCAACATAAACCATAAGCATACTAAAATTAAAGAAACATAAACAAATAACATAGTACTCATAACACCATTATGTGTTGTCAAGGAAACCCTAGCCAAGGGAAAACCACGGTGGGGATGATACCCACAAGCATGCACTAGAGTATAGTATCCCATTTAGGAGATCTATTCCTATTAGGAACTAAATATTACATAGTAAAATTCCTTATTAGAGGAATAAAAACCCTGTTAAAGGTATACAACACCTTGTTAGGGGACAACTGAGCATATAAATCTTACAATATACTTCTGTTACAAAGTGTTTTCAATAATGAACAAAAATACAATCATCTATGCTTAGATAGTTCATGTTATAGCTCTTTAATGATCTCTATCAAAATATGCTCTACCATTCACATCTCTCAAAATCATATCATCTCTACCACATAATTTTCTCTTAAAAATATCTTCATATATTTATATATACATATATCTTTATCTTTGCTAAGTCAGCTCTTTTCCTAAATATTACATAGTCGACTCCCAATACAAAATATATTTGATAAAGAAAATATCAAATACATTGTTGGAAATCTTACATAATAAAAATATATATTATCAACAAACATAATTTATCTTAGGTTTCCAGGAGCCCACATCATAATGCCCAAATCATCACTTCAGTTCAACTGTTCTGTATCATTATTCTGCTACTCTCACCTTTCTTTATTTCATTGTAACTCTCTATAAACTTTACCAAAATGAAATCGATCTTAGATGAAGGTCATACATGATCCATAGTATCTCCCTCTAATTTTTCTTGGCATAGCTCATCGATCTTGATCTTTGATACCCAAAATATCTCTGTATTTCTACTCTATACTTAGTTGATTTCAAAATAGAATAACCTAAACTTAACTCCAGATCAATTGATCAATATGCCAGATGTGTTTCCATAAATGAAAACCAAAAAGTGAATCATAAAACACAAAATTGATCACTTTCCAACAACTTCCACAACCTTGCAGGCCTATCATAGCACAAGTTTATCACCTTTTCTTTATTTCAAAGAACGAGAGCCAAAATAATGATCTTTCTCATCATTTTAAGAATGACATTCGATATCTTTCAAGCTTCATCAAATAACTCTGTGACAAAATTCTCTCCCTCTCTACTCTCTTTCAAAGTGGTTGTCAACATACTGTCTCTTGGGCACTAGCATGACATAACCTAAACTTTCCAACCTCCCCGACATCTTTTGCATCGCTCAAAACCAGTATGATGTTGCTGTAATGATTCTTGGAGAACCATTACAAACTTAAATCATTTCTCTGTCAAATAAAGTTGTTTCCACCATTCTATTCGGGATTGTTATAAATACCTTATACATAACCAAAACTGGCTCATTAGTATCATTTCAATATGACTCAAGAAATTGATTCCTTAATCTATTAAATAATTTCAACTAAAAACTGATAACCATGAAACAACTAATGCACAATCAAAACAGAGATCTGTGAAACACATTATCCATGTAAGATAGTGGAAATAAATCGATAGAATTTGGAAACATCACTTTATTGAATCCCATATATAAACACTTCAAATGCATACATAATCTTAATGGGTCTCTAGCTGAAGGCCATAGAGACCAAGTCTTTACACACATTTCTACTCTTTCCTTTCTATATCTCGTAATTTCCCTCTATATCCTCTATTTGGTTACATTGGTGTCTCTTTATAGATATTCTAGGGTATTTGTAAAATCATCCACCTACCCATGATTACATAATGTTGTCCACTAATAGACAATCTCAAACATTTACAAAAACTGTCTATCTACCCGACGACCCATCATATTCACATTCTGACTTTTGGTTACAAATGTCATATAATCCATTTTTTAATACATCAATGGAATTTTAAGCAATTAAAACATTTCTTCACATAGTCCCACAAAATTATAAATGATTTAAACATATCAATATTATGAAACTTGGTATAATTTTCAAAGGTTGAGATCCCTATGCACCATACTTTTAGGCTTAAAATATTTCCATGTCCCATGGAAATGCTTGGGTGAGAGTTCTGCAAACAAATATTTCACTTCTTTGTCTACATCACTGAGTTAATGCTTATGATGCTTCCTCTGTCTCTTTCAAATGAATCATATTAATGGAATGAATACTAGTTTTTTTCCACCACTCTTCATGATATTGTTTCACACAACCACCTCCATACTTCCATCTTACCCACACAAGATTTTGGAAGATTCTTACCAACACTTTTGTAGTGGTCTCTTTCTCCTTGCACCTTCTACCCAACTTTATCTCGATGGAGACAGTACCAAGACCCCTGCTGAGATCTTCACATACACAAAAACAACTTCATCCTTACTACAACTTGGATGGATCAACTTGCAACAACAATCTTCATCACAAGAGTGCACACTACTGCCTGGTGTAGATTGTCTTCTACATGCTCAAAATCTTGTGATCTCTAATACCATTCTGATGTAAAATAGCATCGACACATTTTTTCATATCTGCAAACTTCATTCTCTCTCCCATAAATTTGCATCTTAGTATCCTAAATGTGCATATTATACTATATTTCTTAATAGACACACCAATTAGAGGCTCAAAATCCATCAATATTCTAATAAAAATAATAATGACAACTTCACATTATGCTCCATAGTCGACCTCTGATTTAGAACTCACCAATATTCAATCATTATTTCCTTTGATACATTGCATGCATGTGGGTCATTCATGGTCAGTGATCATACTTCCACCAACTTATGGGCCTATTGTAGAATGGGTCTACCACCATTTCTTTATTTTGAAGATCGAGAGCCAAAATAATGATCTTGCTCATTGTTTTAAGAATGACATTCCATATCTTTGGGGGTTCATCAAATAAATTTACAACGCAAGTCTCTCTCTCTCTGGTCTCTTTCAAAGTGGTTGTTGACATACTATCCCTCAGGCTGAAGTGCGACATAACCAAAACTTTCCAACCTCCCCGATATCTTTTACATGGCTTGGAACCAGTATAAGGTTGGTGTAATGATTGTTGGAGAACCGTTACAAACTTAAATAATTTCTCTGTCTAATAAAACCATTTCAACCATTGTATTCAACACTGTCATAAAAAAATGGATACATAACCAAAACTGACTCATTAGTATCATTTCAATATGACTCAAGAACCAGATTCCTTAAGCTATTAAATACTTTCAACTAAAAACCAAAAACCAAAAAATAAGTATTGTATAATCAAAACAAATATTTGTGAAACATATTATCCATGTAAGAAGAGGAAATGGCTTGATAGAATTTGGAAACATTACTTTATCAAATCCCATATATTAACACTTCAAATGCATACATGATCTTAATGGATCTCTGGCTGGAGGATAGAAAGCAAAATTCTTTACAAACAGTTCTACTCTAACCTTCCTATATCTTGTATTTTCCCTCTATATCCTCTATTTGGTTGCATTTTTGTCTCCTTATAGAGATTCTAGGGTAGTTATAAAACCATCCACCTATTCATGATTACATAATTTTGTCCACTTATAGACAATCTTGGATAGTTACAAAAACTGTCTATCTACCCGACGACCCATCATATTCCTATTATGACTTTTGGTTACAAATGTCATATAATCCATTTTGAATACATAAATGCAATTTAAACCAATTAAACCATTTATTGACATGGTCCCATAAAATTCTAAATGACTTAAACATATCAATATTATGAAACTTGGTATAATTTTCAAAGGTTGAGGTGCCTCTGCACCATATGGTATCAGAACTCCAAACTATCCTACTTGATAGTGTTGTTCACCAGCCAATTCTAGACACTATTTTACTCTTTTTGGAAAAAAATCCCCAAAGAAACTATGGAGTTGGTCACTTGGTTTTGATCCTAGCCATGGGGCTGCACTTTTCCCAAAGGGATGGTTCTTGGATTTCTTCCAAACTCCCACTGCACACAAATCTTCATCAAGGGCTATAAGACCTAAAAGGGAGGATGAAAGAAGGAAGTGCATCCTAGAATTGGTATTAGTTCAAGACAACCATGGATGAATTTAGGGGCAAGTAAATTAAGTGTAAATCTACAATTTTAGACCCTAATTTGATGCCCATAAAAAGTTATGGGGTATGCGTCATTTTGGTAACACTTCTCTACCGGTCACATAAGGATGCCCAGCTAGGGTTTCAATCATAAATTCCTAAAAACTGAACCATTAGTTCCAAAACCAATTTCAAAATAAATCTTACTCTCATACCTCTCTTTTAAACATAGTTTCAAAATTTTCCCATGGTTAAATCGAGACATATGAGGGAAGGAATTCGACAGACCTAGTTTTGTTTAGAAACTCATCTTCAGATGACTGTCACCCGATTTCTCTCTCAATTATCCACCAAAGAACCTCATAATTGTTGGAAAAATAATGATAACACATTAATGTAACTTACTATGGAGTCAGATTTATCATTTCAACCGACACGGGTTCAGATGAAGACAAAAACTAGTTAAAAACTTTGAAAAATACAGTTTCTTCAATTCAATTTTGCAAAGTTTCTGCACAATTCATTACAACTACCTTTGAAAGGTTAATTTACATCATTTTATATTATTTTACACCATTTCCAACTTCTTTGGGTGGTTATATCCATTTTGAAACAACTTTTTTTAAAAAATTCATCATTAAGCAACGTTTTGCAATAATATTGTTGACAACATTTTGCAAATGTGTGCAAAACTTAATAAATTTACTGCTAGAGTCTACCCATGGTGTATCTATCCTTTTTTTATGTTAAATAATAAATTCCACCTTCCTTAGTACATTTCTACCCATCTAGCGTCCTATCAACCATAGTGAGCCATAGGATTTATAATCCATCTTAGGCCACTAGGTTTCACAATTTTAGGACTCATTACAAAACTTGGGATGTCCTGATCCTCCTTAACCATTGGTATATCAATCCTTCCTAAGAACAAAGATGGTGGCCTTGCTAACACCTTCTTGGTCTTTGTCCTTGTCAGGGGCTCCTGCACTATATGCATACATATGTATGTATGTCATATGCATGCATATGTATGTATGTATACATGTAGGTATGTCATATGTACACGCATACATATATGTACATTTACATGTATGGACATGTACTTGTATGTCATATGTATGTATGTATGTATGTACATGTATACATGTATGTATACATCATATGCATGTATATATGTACATATATATGTACATACATGTGTATGTCATATATACATGTACATATGTACATGTATGTCATATGTATGAGAGAGAGAGAGAGGGTTTATTATTATTTTTTTGGGCCTAGGTTTTCTTGTTACAGTTGTGTCTAGGTTTACATTTTTTTTTTCTACCTAGAGTTTTAATATTTAATAGTTTTTTTAGTTTTCTTGTTTCCTATGATAATTTACAAAGTAAATAAAAACTAAAAATAACAAAATTAAACATAAAATATAATTTTATTATACACTATTATAAAAAAATGAAACTATAAAATTGCTTGTCTAACTCTTAAATGATAACAATAAACTATAATTTGTAATGAAAAACATATTTAAAACAATGGCTACGTAGCTGGAATTGAGAAAATAATAGTTGAGGGGGTCGACAGTAGCACTCAAAACAGACACCTGTATGTGGAAAAAGGTGGTACCAGTTTGCAAGTTGTCAAAATGAATTGCAAAATGGTTGAAAAATAAATAAATACATTTGGGAAATGGGCACCCATTTTTTTTAAATTGGGTGCCCATTTAGCTCCGGACACCCAAATTGAAACAGCTACCCATTTCTTATATAGGTGCTGATTTTATATTTATGGCTCGAACCCCTAAAGCTTAACGTGAACCCTTTTTTTAAAATGGGTGCCCATTTCTTGTGCCAACTTTTTTGGCAGTGAAATTTCTTAGAATTTGCACCCAACCTAGTGCATTTACCCATTATACCCTTCAAAATACTGAGTCTTAAAATACCGTTTGGTTTAATAGTGAATTTTAAGTTTTAATAATGGTTGAGAATAGGTTTTACAAATATAGAGTCTAAGACATTTTTCAAATACAACATCTTTTGTAAGCCTAGAAGTTATTTAAATGAAAAGATGAATTTGTTAGCTCTTTTTCTTGTAGAATCAATATATTGTAGTAAATGCTTGACTCTTTGTTTCCAAATTCAAATTCCTACAGGGAAAAAGGCTAATTAACAAGCATAAAATTCCTTCTACACTTTGGGCTCCACAAACCCAAGTGGGTGCACCTTCAACAGAATAATGACTTTCAGCAAATATGATAGTGGATCAAGGATTCATGATCCTTCTTATTTTTGGCCACTTGGCTTAGGAAGGCTAACCTATTGATTCTCTCTTCAAAGAATCACTATGATGAACTATATTTCTCAATACAATCAGCTAAACATGTATGTTCTTAGATAACATAAAGTAAAAGATTGATTAATATTTGATTGATTTTGATGATAACAACTACTTATCAGAACTTGACCAGTGCCTAATCCTGGGCCATGGAGTCAGAATGAAACATACATTCACCAAAGATAATTAATTGAAACACAAGTAAAACTTTATATTGACTTCCTTATAGACTATCCTCTCAACCTCAAACCTCTGTATCAAATTCTTGCATAAACCCTAACCCTCTGTAACTATTTGTAAGATTTAAACCCTCCTTGAAACCTACTCACAAATAATAAAACAACTACCTTATAAATAGTATATTTAAATGCCTTAACAATTAAACATACAAGAGCTGAAAGTAAATGCAAAAAGACATCAATGATCTGAGATTGGAAATCCCAATGTATTTTATTAATAATCTTGATCTCAATACATACAGAACGACTGAAAGCTTAAAACTTATACACCATTCACAAGTCTGCCTTGCAGATTTTATTTTACCATCCTTTACAGTATGTTACAATTTGATACTTATATCCAGCACTAGTCATCTTGGAATCCTTAAAGATCAAGGATGCAACAAGCTTTAGATGACTAGGCTAAAAGACAAAACTCAAAGAATACAAAAGGACAAAATAACAAGTGGACATAATAACCACTTTTGTTATAAGATACTCCAACTAATTTAATGTCCTATGGCCACATGGTGATTGTATTCGCCTTGAACTTGCTAGTGTTGGAAAGTGATCAAATTGGGTAATATGATTCACTTTTTGGTTGTCATTTATGGCAACACATCTAGGTTTAAGATCGATTATTTTGAAGTTAAGTTTTGGTATGTCCAAAATTTACTAAGTACAGAAATAGAGATACAGTATTGTTTTGGATGTTGAAGATAGAGATTGATGAATTAAGGGATGCGAGCTTAGTGAAAGATAGTATGGAGTATTTCTAAAATACACCTAAGATCTATTTTGATTTGGTTTAGTTTATGATGAGTTATGAGGATTTGAATACTGACAGATAGCAGAGAACAACAATACAGAGAAGTTGGACACCAGCAAAGAATAAAGGAGCAAGACTTGGACATATTTTTGTTGTTGATAGTCTACACTTTTACTATGCAATAGCACTGACTATACATTTAATGTTTAATATATTAATTGTATTATGTAATGAAGGCCCACTTGACAATGTTTGTAATATTTATTCTGAAAGCTAACTTTGTAAACTTAAAAGGATATATATGTAAGATATTTTTGGTAAATATTGGGAGTTGTGAGAAAGGGAAGGATATGCAAATCAGACATGCGAATGGTAGAGCAGAGAATGATAGAGATATAAAGGAACTATCAAAGAATTTGTGATTCTTGTTTTTTTTCATCACTGAGAACCTTTTGTAACAAAATTACATTGTAAGAGTTGTAAGCTCGTTGGCCCCTAACAGGGTGTTGTGAACCTTCGACAGGGTTGTTATTCCTTTAACAAGGAAATGTACGATGTAATATTCAGCTCCTAATAGGGGCATTATACTTTAGTGCATGTTTGTGGGTATCATCCCCACCAGGGTTTTCCCTTGGCCAGGGTTTCCTTGTAAACAAATCATGGTATTATGAGTTATGTGTTATTTGTTTATGTTATTTCCTTTACTACAATTGTATGGTTAATGTTCAAGTGGTTGAAGAATATAAATAACTGTTATAATACTGATTCACCCCCCTCTCAGTATTATCCAATCCTAATAATTGGTATCAGAGCTTTTGGCCCTTGGAGAGAAAGCCTAACATCTTGAGGGAGATCAGGATGGATTTGAATGGTTTATAGGAGAACTTTGAAGCTGCACTTGAAGATCTTGACAATGCTAAAGTAGAAAATGGAGAATTGAAATTTAACCTCTGAAGAGCTGATAAATTCATAAAGAAACTCAAAGAAAAACTTGAACTTTCCAAAAATTAGAGAGAAGATCTCATATTTCAGATAAAAGAATATTCGAATGAGGACAATTCAGATCAGGTGAAGCAACTGAAAGAAGAGATTGAGACTCTAAATCTTGAGAACAAGAATATGGATAAAGAAATACAGATACAGGAGGATGTTAAGAAGAAAGCTGAAGAAACCTTGAACAATGCATTGAATCAAATGAAAGATGAAGATGACAACTACAAGAAAAAATACTTGGAACTAGAGAAATACAATCAGATTGTGAAAGGTGAACTAGCTGAAGCAAAGAAACATATTGAGAAACTTCACACCAACAGTGACTTGATTGATGAATAGTTAATCAAGCAGAAAGCTAAAGGTGACATGACTGGTATTGGCTTCAATGAAGCTGAATGTTCAAAGAATCAGGAAGAGAAATCAGTAGAGAAGATTGATGCTGAGAAACCATCTATTGAAGAACCTAAAGAGAAGATCAGACCTTTTAAAGGCAGATGCTTTGGTTGCAATAGATTTGGACACATGAAGAGAGATTGCAGAGGTAATGCCCCTTTTAGAACTTTTTCTGGTTCTTTTTTTAACTGTAATGGATATAGGGACAAGAAGACTGAATGTAGAAGACCCAATCAATCTGGATATAGAAAAGACAATGGAAAAGAACCTACAATGAAACCTACATGCTACAAACATAACAACATTGGGCACATTGCGAAGTACTATAAAGTACAAGTTAATCAAGAAAGAAGACCTCCTATATGTTACAAATGCAATAATCCATGACATATAGAAAAGTTTTGTAGGTATAATAGAGTAGACAATAGAAGAACACCACCTCCTATGAATTCATAGAAGAATGGAAATGATACTGGCAAGAGTATTGCAGATGTGAAGAATGATTTTGAAAATTGTTTTATGAAAGCATAAGATAAAAAAAAGTGGCAAGATATGAAAGATTAAAGAAAAGAGTGGGACATCAGTTCAGGGAGAGTTAGTAGATGCTACTAGATCTTCACCCGAAGGTAGCAAGACAAAATCATTCTAATTGGTTGATCATGGCCTTAGGGGTGCATTAAATGCAACACATCAGAATCTATCCTGCCCTGTAAATCATGTAGTGAGCTCATGAAAGCTTGGGAATATGTTGAGCTGACATTATGGATCATATATATAAGAGTGCATCATCAGTCAACTTGTATATTTTGATCATGAGATTCAGCAGCCGACCAGATAGTTTGAAGTGAAAAAGAAAAGTCATAACCTAACTTGTATAAAGCACCGTATTATGATCTATTTTTCTATCATTTGACAAAGAGAGAGCTGAGGAGATAAGTATTCAACCATTTCTACACCTATTGTGCATGATCAATTGAAGCATAAACTTGGATTTCCATGTGTGAAAGGTATTCTACATTATCTAAGCTATGGATGCACCTGTAATTTTTTATGTTGTTGATTGTACTAGATATAAATTCAAGAAATATCCTTATAATTCATGTGAAGAGGATCTAGAAGGAGCATTTTCATAGACCCCACATGGCATACTTCATGTTGAATATATTAGGGCTTAAATACACTATAAGTATGACACATTAGGAGAGGATGATATACTCACATAAATTGAAAACATGTCTAAAAATGGAATCATGAAGGAAGAATGGAAACACATTAGTCAGTTGAGTATAATGAAGATTATGGACTTGTGCGACTTCGATGAAAATGAATGGTTTAAAATAATTATGAGTAGGGTTCATGACCAATTCATATGGATTGGTAGCCAACCTGTGAAAATATGTGGTGACCTAATTCATGAGATTACCGGTCTTGATAACACTGGAATTGTTCATGTTGCTAAGAAACATGTTAAGAAGGAAGTTGAAACCCTAACAAACTCAAAGTGGGATAGAAGGGAAATGAAAGTAAATGATATTTTTCAACAATATGTAAGGTTGATTGCAATGATACTTGGTTACAAATGTTTCTACAACAACAGACCTAATTCAATATTAGCTGGAGTTATTATGATATCATGGAGAATAGTAAAAGGAAACACACGGTTCAACCTATGCAAGGTATTGGCACACCAATTCCTTGAGAATGTTAATCTTGTGAAGAAAGAAAGAACAAAAACCTTCAGATTTGGATCATTATTGGTACACATGTTCATTCATATTTAACATAAGTTTCCTAGTTTACATCCTAGTGGCTGGAAAACTGGAGTTCCCACTAGTATTTTGATTTCACAGAGTTACAAGAGACATAACACTACTTGGGTAAATGGAGAACTATTTGCAATGATCAAAATTCTACAAAGACAAATGAAGAGTAGATATAGTCTACAAGAGGATATAGTTGATAAGTACAAGGACACAATTTGTTTTATGGTTGAAACAGACTGTGTATGTTTTGAGGCAGTGACCCCTAGAAATAAATGGTGTTACCCTATGGGTTAGGAAGTGAGTTCTGAAGTACTCACCATGTAAGTAGAATATATTCTTGCATTAGAAGTTGATACATTAGAAGAGAGATGGGGAACATATGAGGAGAAGTTAGAGAAGGTAAGAGAAGAATAGTATAGAGGACAGAGGAAGAGAAAGATTGCTAATCTTATTCATGACTGTGG
>MU227882.1:167760-180083 GCA_018584345.1 Thuja plicata | reverse complement strand
CTAGTACTGGTTAGGGTATGCTGGAGTGGAGTTAGGAATTGAGCCTTGGGGGTTTGAGAGGGGTCCATAAAGTGTATTTGAATCTGTGATTTGGTTTGCAGGTTGCTTTGGAGATTTGGAAGTTTTTTGAAGAATAACTAGTGGAGGAGACCTACAAGGAGTTACTAGACCCTTAGTGCAAATAGGGTTTGCAGAAGTGTGGAGGCCCAAAATTTGGGTGATTTGAAGTGTCTCAAGGTTAGTGAAGGTGATCCAATCATTGGGTTATGCCTATGAGAGCCAAGGGTTGCTGAGGTACAACTTGGCCTAGTTAAGGGAAGGTGTCCCTAAACAAGTTTTTGAGACAAAGTTTGTTTTGCTATTCATTGTGTTGGAGGAGTGAATAAACCTTGCTAGAAGGTTTTTGGAATTGCTTGGAGGATCCTTTGAAGGCTCCTAAGGTTTGGATAGGTGATTTGAATATTTGGAGGTCCTAGAGGCATTCTAGGCAGGTGGCTTGCTTCCAGTGTGTTACTCTGCATCAGGTTCATAGACTTTAATACCTATGACCTTTTGTTTTCCCTTTTCAACATATATTTGTGCAACATTAACTGTTGATACATTTGGTGTAGGTGTCTAAGATTTAGGGGGTTTTTTACTTTCATAATTGATGACTTGCCTCACCACAAGGCCTGTATCTTTGGGAACACTTTTCTTAAGCAAGTGTTCTCTTTCTTGGCATTCTTTTCTCAGGGTGTCTACATCTCCAAAAAGTTGTTTATTCAAGCCATGAAATCCCTCATTAGCACCCCAAGCTGAAAATTTTAATTGGGCAAACCATTTTTCAAATTTTCTCTCTGAGTGATTGCATTTATAATTTTATCCTCTCTAGCCTCATCATTTTTCTACTTGATAAGAAAAAGTTCATCTAATTCCCTCTTCAAAAGTTCATTATCTCTGAGGACTCCCTCAATATTAGAATTGGAAGATTCATAGATATTCATCAAGTTATTTCCCTTTTGGTCCTTAACCTATTCATAAGGGATAACTTTGAAATATGATGATGTCTCACCCTATATACATTCTTTGGCCTAGGGTTAAATATATCATCAAATTAACCAGTAGTGTAAGACTTGGGATTCATAGGTTCATTTATTTCTTTCTCAGGAATAGTACCTAAGGACTGACCGGGGCCTACAAATCTAGGCTTCCAAGAACTATTGTTATAAGATTCTCCTTTCCTAGAATGCTTTCTTCTAGAAATTTTAGAAAGATCACTCTCTAATGTTGCCTGGGAGTGATTCTTTGTGTTTGATTTTGTATTCCTCATTTTGTCCAAAATGAAATTTCACACACTTGATCTTCTAGTGTTCCCCTTAGAAACACTATAACCAATAACTTAGAGTCGCCACCCAAACGATTTGGGAATAAAATAATGAAAGTTCACCTTGACAATCATGTTTTGAGGATATGATTCAATAAAGTGCAATATATAACTTGTGATTTCAACAAAACTGGACTTCAAGGAATCTATATTATAGAATATTATCTTCAGAGTAACCTTTCACATATTCCTTGATAAAAGTCCTCAATAGAGTCGCCATTTTGTGTTAGTTCATTTTCTTCCTGATATAAAAATACTCTTAGAGAGATTGTTCTATTTATCGTAGGCACTGACCAGACAAGATACAGAATGAAAGAAACAAGGTTTTTAAACCTCCTACACTTTGAGCTCCATGAACTTAGGTGGGATTACCCTTCTAACTCAGAAAAATCAAATCACTAAATTATTCCACTAGAATATGAATGGAATTACAGGAGTTGATCACTGTAACATTTATTAAAATAGACCAAACATAAAAGTAAAGATCAATTTTAATAGTGATAGTCACCTAATTCAATGGAGGATAGACCAGTGCTTAATCCTAGGGCATGGAGTCACTACTGCATAGCTTTAACCCTCTTACTCATGAACAAAAATTTAAGACAACTATAGAATCTGACATAAACATAGATATACCTTATATATCTATCCTCACACATATAACAAATTAATTCATCAAATTCATTATAAAAACTAAATCCCACTAAAAATACTCCTAAGGAAATTTTAATCTTTCCTTGAAAGAACCCTAAAATTATTTCAAAATCTGCCTAACATATGCATCAATTGAACATTCCTCAAACATTCATTTTACATAAAATTTAGAAAAACCATAATGAAAACAAAATGCTCATCATATGTTTCAGAAAAATATTGATGGATTTCATTTGTATTCATGATCAAAATTTCTATTACAGTCAAGAGTATTTCAAAACCCAAAAACACCTATAAGTCTTAAACGAGAGTTTTTATATTAAACTTGTACTTTCAAATGAAAAATGGCTATATCTTTCCCAGTAGTCTTGGAATCTGTTTATAAATAAGAATGCAACAAGCTATAGACTAACTGGGAAAGATTCAAAAATCTTTTTTAACAAAAAATTTGTAGTTAACATAAAAACAAAAGCTGCAACCAAAAATAGGTGGCAAAAGTTGCAAAGTCAGAATAAGGTTTGTTGATGTAGTTTGATAGTATCCTCTGCATCCTTTCAGCTTTGATTCCCACCTGTTTAACTCTTTTGTGGTGGACCAATCAAAATTCTTTACCTCTTCCATTTTTGCAACATCCTCTGTCCATCTTGCGTCAACGGTTGTCTTGGCTTCTAAAAACAATTTAGCCATATCTCTCTCAACCTTAAAGAGGTTGTCAACCAGTTCATTGCAGTATTGAGAATTTTAATCCTTCTCTAGGAAAAAATTCATATCCTCATGTGTAAATATCCCATCAAATCCATCTGTCCAATCAGATTGTGGCTTCAGAATGCCAACTTCATCATATATTTTTAGGATTAAGGGAGGGCACTGGTCACCAAACAGTTGCAATTTACCACTTATCAAGTAAGATTTTCCATTAAAGAAACCATATGTATTATTTACCTCATTGATCATTTTAATGGTATCTATGATTTTGTTAGGAAAATCATCACTGTATAACATGGTTGTTTTTAGTTTATCCATCATCCTATCTCTTCCTGACCAAGTCTTGAATATGGGCTCTAAGAATTTCATGGCTTCAACAGCTACCTTTGATGCTTCTTGCAATGAGAAATATATTTTATACACTATGTCATTCTTCTGCTTCAACACATAAATTTGATGTTGAAGTATGGAAATATGATAGACATGACATTTATGCTCTGTCCCTATGACAATTCCTTAGACTAGCCTTCTGCCATTGTTGAATCTTATTTTGCCTCTGTGGCAACATCTGTTTAAATTTTTGATACCTCTTGAGGTATTGGAGTCTTCTCTCCTTTATTCTCCACTAATTCCTCTTTCAACTTAGCAATGTCTTCTTCCAATGTGTGGTTAAGAACCACAACATCTTCATGCTTTTTTTCTAGGGCCATCATCTGACCAAGAGTTGTTTCATATGTCTTTGATAAATGATCAACCTTTTCCAGGTTCATGAATGATACCTGAGTCATTAGTTGAGCTATCTTAGTATCTTTAGTGTTCTACAGATTCCAAATCATTTTGTCTACCTTCTTTTCCTCTCTTATAGTCATGACTAGAGGCTTTTGTGTAGCAGGGGCCAATGACCATATAGCCAGAGTCTTGGATTTAGGATCAAATCCTAATCCTTTCAGAACTTCATCCATCTCAAACACTATTTTCAATAGGGGATCTTATTGTCTCATCATTTGATCGATGATAAATGTGGACTGTAAGTCCAAACCAGGCATCAACATTAATCCACTATTTTGTAGTAGCAATCTGGCCTGCTCCACAGTGATTAGTTCACTCTCAGGATCATAATCCTAGAGTGTCTTCACAATCTCTTCATTTTTGTCTGCATTTTCTTCACCTATGGTTAATCCTTGCCACAAGTCCTTTTGTTTCAGCTTGATCATAAAAGTCTTGAACTCTTTAGACTTTATGAATACATCATCTTTCATGAATTCATTGGCTATCATCACTCTCTCATCATTCTCTTCAAATAAGACCATTTGATTGTCACCTTGGCCTTCAATTTGAGGCTCCTTTTTTAGTTGTCTTTTTAGTTTTCTAAAATATTTGTCATGTTCAATAATCATAGCCTTAGCCATACTTTTCTTGTCCTACATCATCTTGTGTTCCTTCTTTTGTTTTTTCTTGGGTGGTTCTCTAACAGAGGTAGCTTCCTCATCGGCTTCTTCTTCTTCTTGATGCTCTTCCTCTTGTTGTTCCTAATGTTCTAGGTCATGCAATGCAACAAGAATTGGGGACCCTTGAGATTGTGCATCCTCAGCACTGAACTATGGTACCTATGCCATTAAAGTGTCATAGGATTAAAGCATTTCCTCTATCCTTTGTAAGTATGGGAGATAAGGGAAAAACTAGAGAAAGTATTGTCTGAGTCTTTCCATTCAACTTTTGACCTAAGGAGGTCATTCCATTTCCTTCTCCTCTCCTAGACTTCATTCTTATTTAACTTTTTCCTCACAAAATTTTCATCATCTAGTGGCTCACGATCTCTAATCTTTTTCCAAGGAGTCATTCTTCTTAGGGCTTTTTGTATATACTGTTGTGGATCACTGAACTTGGAAACTACCGTAGACATTCTATATTGCATCAAGAAGTCATTAATTAGTTCAAAAACTCTTTCCCCAATGGAGAAGTCAAAACCTGCCCATAATCTACAGATAAAAGTACCCTTTTTATGTCCCTTTAAAAATTCTTTATCAACCCAAGTGATTTGCCAAATAAATTCCAAAAATGCAATCTTAAGAGGAAAAAACTTGGGGAGGATGTGAGGTGGTTGTGTACAACCATACACTTTGATGATAGTAATGTAATCAAAGAAAAAAAATTCACCCCAATTGTGAGCGATAGGCCAATTTGGAACAAATTCCCAAGGTCTCAAAAAATTTCTAACCTCAAATGGAAGTCTATGCCTATTTGTTCCCAATAAATCAAAAATTGGATCCACAATCCAATTACAAAAGCATACAAAAGATGAGTTGATCGATGAACTATCCCATACCTTGGTCCATCTTTGGATTGGTGCATCGACACCATACTCTGAAACAAATAATTCAATCTCTTTATCCATAGATGCCCTGTTAAAGTATAGAATCATATACATCAGATGAGAATAATTCTTGAAGGTAGGTACTGGGGCATCCGACTATATCTCCACTAATGTAGCATGAATAGAATCAACTATGTATCCCACATAGTCATAATCAGTATTGACCTCAAGGTGCTGAATTTTCATGGCCATCATAAGTACATCTTGAAGCACTGTAGAATATACAACAAAACCTAATACTCTGGTAAAGCCATATACCATGCATTTTATGTAATGGTGAAATAGGAATAAGTCAAAAGGTAGTTTGAGATTGTCTGGGATTTTAACCAGGTGCCTATCTACCCTAGGCATGAATTTCGGCATTTCATATTTCTTAATCAAATGTTCTCTCTTGATATAATCTTCCTGAATCTTCTTTAAATCAATATCTGTGCATAATGTACCAGTGATCCCAAAAACTTCTGCCACTGACCTCCTATCTACGGAAACTAAGGTCTCATTATTTTTCTTCCTGATTACCCTAGCTACTGGGTAGTAGTTCTTAGCAAGTTCCCTAATAAGGCCTATGTCGACATAAACATCAGGCACAATTAGTGTTGCCATAGTCAAATCCCAGGGATTGCAAATGGGGATTCCTTTAACCCTATTATTCCAAAAATAGTGGAACAAAGTATTACCAGAGTAATTTGGAGTGACCGGGTTTCTACATTGGCACCATCTATCTTTCCACTCATCCCAATTTGCATTGTTTGTATTCAAAGTCCTGGGAAGCAACTCAAAAAATTCTTCCACATACTTTTTTTGTGTAACCTCCTTCTCAGACCCATGTGAAAGGAAACTAACAATATATTGACTCATCCTTCCTCTTCAAAGTACTATCTAAAACAAACTATTTTAGACAAACAAACTCTCTTGCTCTTTACAGAAAATCTTAGGATGCAGAATTGAGAACTGTACAAAATCAAGATCAATCATTCAGACTTATAGTCATCAAATCAGTGTCTTGTCCAATTAAATGCAAAATTCTTGCACTTGTAGTATCATGCAATCATTTCTCTGTAGCTAATGCTGCCATTAATTCACACTGTATGATCCCTACTAGAAAAACTACACACCTTTTTTCTTTTTCTCCCTTGTAAGATTGAAATGAGCCACATATCAATTTCTCTTCAACTCTCTATACCTTTCTTACATTCAAATTTGTCCACGCGAGTGAGCGAAAAGACCATTTTCTTCTATTAGTCATGCACTCACTATCTATCTTTTCTTTGGCTCATATGCCTCGCGACTAGGCGATGACCTAATTGGCAGCTTCATCATTTCACAATCGCGCACTCACTATCCCTTCATGCTTTATATTTATACTTGAGAAATTAAGAGACATCACTTTTCTTTTCATCAATTGGGGACTCCCCGCTCAGAACTTTACTTTCATTGAAACTCTGCGAGTGAGCAACATGATATTTATTACTCAGTCACTTCTTAGTCATGCACTCACTGACCTCCACTTATCATGCTTTGCACTTGAGTGAGTGAGCGGATTTTCAAAATAATCATACAATACTTTCTGGTCATGCAGTCACCATGGCTGTCTAATTTGTCTTTATACCTCAGTGGGTTAGCGATGACTATTTTCTTTATGCATTTTTACTTAATAACTCACTTGCACTGCAAGATATTCCATTTCATAAGCATTAGCGAGTGAGTGATGACACCTTTTCTATCATTCACATACTCACTGCTGAGATTTCCTTATGGATGAATCCTTTGCGACTGAGCAAGTGCCTTCATCACACCTTCACAATATATTAATTGCTCACTCGCTGATCTCTCTTGAATGATCCTTCTTCATGAGTGACTGAGTGATAAATTTCCATTTTTCTTCATCACGCACTCATGATCAACTTTTCCCTTGACTTTATACGTGAGCAAGTGAGAAATAGCTTACCCTTTATTTCATTGTGCACTCACGAGCTTAAAATTTGAGACAACAAATCATTGGCGAGTGAGTGGGAACAAAATTGAACATTTAGTCATGCACTCATGCAGTTTATAAACACTGCATATTTCCTGTGTGAGTGAACGACAAGGACCATCTAATAATGAATACATATTACATCACGTACTTGCACTGCACAAAATACAACAGTTAAAAGTTGCACAAGTGAGTGCTATTAAAATATTACCTCATCGCGCACTCGCAGTTTTAAAAGATACACATAATAACTTTTCCTGAGTGCATGACCAACCTTAACATATAAAACTCACTCAGTCATGGACCAAAAAGTGAAATCCCTGAGACCACCATGATTGCGTGATACATAAAAATTTCAACTCATCGCTAGCTCACTGAACTCTATAATATATAACTTGACCCCCCACAAATGGGTGACTAACAAAACAATTCCATCTCAGTCAGTTGTGGAGTGATAACCCGACTTCAAAATTACATTGAGACTACATGATTAAGACAAATTAATGACAAAGTCGCACACTCGTGCACCTAACTTGACTTAACAGGACATGACCATGACTACACAATTCATTCCAAAACATGACTCATCGCTCACTCGGTTACTTAAAAGGTCACTTTGAAAAATCAGCGTGGGTGTGCAACTAAAGCTGAAAACAAGGAAAATTCAAAAACTTGATCACAAAATTTGACATTTTGACATGCAACCACATGGATTTTGAATCAGAACATGTGGGAAAATTTGCTAAAGCATGGAAAATTGAAAATTTTGATATGCAGTGTTAACATAGAGGACTTTATAATCAATGGTAGAAGTAGACCACCTAAAAATAAAATTAGACTCTTCTCTTCACTTTTTCTCTCTTCTCTCTCAAAAAACAAGGAACCTCTTATTTAAAGAAAACACAGCACACAACTAAAAGGGAAAGAAAGGAATTTTACAAACATAGAACTTATTTACAAAAGGCCCAAAGCCGCAAAATTGGAATCAACTCTTACCTCTATCAAACATATGATTCTCATCCCCATAGATCAGAGGTAAGATGAAACTATTACTCCCATGTATCTGATCTAAAACACTTACATTCACCTTCAGCACATCAAACAAAAGACAATCAGCAAACTCATCATCACTTGGAAAAACAAAGTCACGAAAATACTGTGAATGTTGATCATTGTGTGACATTAAAACATCACACCCTTCCATATTGTTGACTTTCTGGAAAAATAAATATTCCAGCTCACTCTCATGGTAGGAAACATCCACATTCTAAACATTAGTTTGCACCACAGGACAAGCTTCATTTACATCATTTTGCAAACTAAAATAGAGTGCCTCTAAACAAAAATCTGATTGCACAAAATCAAAGACAACTTGCTGATCCAAACTCCTATTAGCATCTTCTAAACATGGGAAAGCATTTTCAATTAATGGTTCATCAATTACTTGTAAATCTGAAAACACACATTTGGATTTGTCTTTCACTTTATCATCATTACTCAAACAAGAATCAGTGAGACTAGGTTCATAAAAATCTGAATCCACACTAGTACATAAATCCTCATACTCATCATACATGATAGTACCAAACTCATCACAATCATGTGTACTCTCAACTTACATGTCACCATCTTCAAAAATAGGAGAAGGAAACTCAAGATTTTTTTCACATTTCATGCCCTCACTATTATCCTCTTTATCAAAACATATATTTTTCGGGCGTGAAACTCTAGAATCAAATATATGTGCATACCTTTGAAAATCAGCTTATATAAGTTTTGAAATTTGCTCACTACTTAGCGGGCATTGAACTTCTTGTCCATTTTCTTTGATCTCTTTCTCAATGATGAATACATATTCCTTGCTGGAAACAAGAGGAAAGACTTATTGGTTTATATCACTTTGTTCAAAAGAGTCACTATCACTTTCATCTACATCATATTCAAACTATTGTTGTTCACATGAATCATTTTCAAGATGAAAGAATAAATCATCATTTACATGCTGAAAATAAGGAAACTCTACAAAATCAATGGATTCACTTCCAGTTACAGACTCTTCCTCATTGTGTTGTTGTTCATAGACTTCACTGTCAGCATTATAATCAGCATTACTAGCACAAGTAGACTCGGCATCATCTACATAATTAGATGCACATTCAGCATCCTCAGTATTTTCAGACTCTGATTTCTTAATAGAATCTATCCATTCTATGGTATGTTTAATTTATTTTTCTCTAAGACATGCGGACCAACTCACTGATTCAGGCATACTAAGATCTAGGAACATTTCAGTATATGTAGACTCTTGAAAATCAACACCCATTGGAAACTCATTATAAGCTTCACTAAACTTCTCATAAAATAACAGTGCTGACTCTTCCTTTCTCTCTCCAATCTTACATCTTAAAATCAACATGCATTGTTGTTGGATCTTTTGATTTATCAATGAAATATCCTTTTCTCTATTAACATTTTCAAAATCTTTCTCATAGAATTCAAATTTAGGAAATATATCTTGACCCATGAATGCTGGAATTTCCATTTTAACCACTTATTTAATCAACACATGATATTCTATAATAGAGATTTCTATCTGAATTTATACAACCATTAACTCATGAAACCACCGCATACTTCAGATTTTGAAAAGTGAAAATTCAAAAACAAGAAGTATGGAAACTTTTAGATCAATTTTCCCTTTTCTTAGTGACTTTTTCACTTCATAAGGGGCTCTTTCTTTATTATAAAAATAGAGGATTACCTGGACAATAATTTCAGCTACGGTTACCTTTGCTACTTGACAAGAATCATGGGGCAGATATAGAGCCTCCTTTGTAGCTCTATTTGGTTCTTCTTTCATAGAGTTGCCACCTCCTTGCAGAGGAACTATATCAAACAACAAGAGCTATTTGGAAATCACTTTTGATTCTGGAAACCCAGTCCAACCAGAAAAGTTGCATAATCCTTTTCTTCTTTTCACTAAAAATAAGAACACTTCCAGGCTATTCACATATAGGGATCGGAACAAATTTCAGATTCCTTTTCTAACTTTCTTTCTTAATCATATTTGAATTTTGATTCAGCCAAGTAAGGAAAAAAACATCTTAAACTTGCTGATCTTAAACTTCAAATAACAACTGATAGCAATTTTTTACACTGGCACAAAACAACCAGGATTCTCCAAATTCAAACAGAGTCACCACCCACAACAACTATGGGATTAAGATTCACAATTTGGTCCATAGATTAAGCAACAAATGATTAGCTCCTATGAGCTTTTAACCTTCACTTCTCTGGGAGATTACAATTACTGGGGTATTTGGATTTGCAACTTGTAAAACCAGAGATATTGTGAATAAGAATTTTTAAATCCCCAGTAGAGTCACCATTTTGTTATTTGTTTTACTTGTAGAATCAATATACTACAGTATTTATGCTTGACTCTTTGTTTCCCAATTCAGATTCCTACAGGGAAAAAGGCTAATTAACAAGGATAAAATTCCTTCTACACTTTGGGCTCCATAAACCCAGATGGGTGCACCTTCAAAAGACTACTGACATTTAGAAAATTTGACAGTGGATCAAAGATTCATGATCCTTCTTCTTTTTGGCAACTTGGCTTAGGAAGGCTAACCTATTGATTCTCTCTTCAAAGAATCACTATGATGAACTATATTTCTCAATATAATTAGCTAAACATGTATGTTCTTAGATAAAAAAAGTAAAAGATTGATTAATATTTGATTGATTTGATGATAACAACTACTTATCAAAACTTGACCAGTGCCTAATCCCGGGCCATGGAGTTAGAATGAAACATACATTCACCAAAGATGATTAATTGAGACAAAAGTAAAACTTTAGATAGACTGCCTTACAGACTATTCTGTAACCCTCAAACCTCTATATCAAATTCTTGCATAAACCCTAACCCTCTATAATTATTTGTAAGATTTAAACCCTTCTTGAAAGCTACTCACAAATAATAACACAGCTACCTTATAAATAGTATATTTAAAATGCCTTACAAATTAAACATACAAGAGCTGAAAGTAAATGCAAAAAGACATTAATGATCTAAGACTAGAAATTCCAATGTATTTTATTAATAATCTTGATCTCAATACATATAAAATGACTGAAAGCTTAAAACTAAGACACCATTCACAAGTCTTCCTTGCAAATTTTATTTTACCATCCTTTACAATATGTTACAATTTGATAATTATAGCCAGCACTAGTCATCTTGCAATCCTTAAAAATCAAGGATGCAACAAGCTTCAGATGACTAGGCTAAAAGACAAAACTCAGAGAATACAAAAGGACAAAATAACAAGTGTACAGAATAACCACTTTTGTTATAAGATACTCCAACTAATTTATTGTCCTATGGCCACATGGTGATTGTATTTTCCTTGAACTTGCTAGGGGACAGCCATCTGGAGTCTATTGTCTTGGAGGCTGGTGATGTAAGATCTCCACTTTCAACTGCATCAACTACCTTGTTGGGTTTCATCATCCACATGTATATCCTCGCCTTCAACCAGATCAACTATTTTGTTTTCTTCCTTCCATGAAGTGTACACCTCATCACTGATCAAACTAAGCTAACGACTCAATCTCTTAGCACTAAAAACCCTCTTTAAACACTGAATTGGGACACTATAAATCACCTGTGCCATTAATTTCTTCTCTTTAATGCTCTAGATAAATATCCAAAAATATCAATTACAGGTTTCAAAGCAACTCCCATCATCATTACTTTGATCAAAAAGAAATGACAGATTCATCCACTCTGTCTGCAAGTGGAAAAATTGATATCACTGCCATGAAATCTGATATGAAACCCTTTTAAAATTTCAGTTTAAACATTAATAGTCACAGGTGGCACAAGATTTGGCATTGATGGTCGAGATTTGAATATGATCTCTCCTTTTAAAAATAGCCACTGATCCAATCTGATTTTTACTTGGGCATTGACCTCAGTCATTAACTCACCTTTGAACTTAGGTTAGCAATTTTATTTATGTCTCTGAGTCGCTAGACTTTGCTTTAACCTTGGTGTAGACACCTAAATTTGACCAGGTGTATCTTAAGCATTAAAAATTGTAAATCTCAGCCAAAAGCCTCAAATCTCATCTCAATGCATTAAAATGGATCAAATCAAATGGACATTTATCAAGCAAAGTGGACAAAAATCAAATTAAATCAAAGGATTAAATAATCATGAAATCAAATAATTAAATTCAAGC
>MU227882.1:151656-167626 GCA_018584345.1 Thuja plicata | reverse complement strand
ATGATCAACTCACTCTACCCCCTACCCTTGGGAAATTGCTATAAATACAAGCCATTTTCTTTGTGTTTGGGATCCAAGAATTTCAAGAGCAAAGCATCCTTATTATAGGCATTTGGAGAGCATTTGAAAACTTTTGATGATATTTCAGCATTTGCATAGCATTTAGTATATCATGTTTAGAAGTATTTGTTGGTTTTATAACATATCTTGGAGCATTTTGAGCTATATTAGAGCATTGTTTATCATTTTATTCTCATTTTAGGATTGTCCTTGAGAGAGATTAAGACTGAGACCTCTCTTAACAAATATTAGATAGAGAACCATGAGATGTCATGGGTTTTAAACTTCAATTCTTAGATTAAATAGCATTTTCTTTCCATAGAGTTGTTGTTTCTAATCCTAATTTCATGAAGGCGTAATCTCACACATAAATGGCACCCACCATAGGGCTTTAAGCCTCATTTCTAATGTTTTATCTTGATATTTTGTGTGTTTTTCATTATTCTTTGTGTTATTTTGCATAAAAATAGGGGAAGAGCCGCCTATGCAGTATTCAGAGCCGCCTGTAAATAGTAAACCACCACCTACAAAGCTTCTTTCATCTTCGTCTTTCTTTCTTCATCTGCCTATTACATAAAGTGTGCCACATGATGAAAAATCACCTAAGAGTGCAGAAACCAGAGAAATGAGTCACAAGGCTTAGTGAAGAGGTGAGAATCAAGGCTAAGAATGATAAACAAATACATGCAGCTAATCCCTTAGACATTTTTTATGAAGAACACTTATATGATCATTAAATTAAAGTGTTTTTTTCTTACAAAGAAATTTTTCCCACTCTTAGATTAATTTTCATTCTTAAGTTCTTTAAGCCTTGATTTGACAAATTCGATTAAAAAGATCTTTTAGGAGGGAAATTGTCATTTTATTTTGCCAAGTTTTCTTCACTTTATCTCTATTTGTGTTGAATAACTTTTTGGAGGATCCGGAGTGGGAACGATCACCACTAGGTGAGTTGAAATAAGCCAAATCAATCAAAAATGCGCCTAGCCTTGCTAGCTTTGAAAATGAGGTATTTATCTTGACAAGCTTGCATTGATTAGATTGTGGCATTTCATTTCAATCTAGTAATTAGGGAAATCCTTCAAAATTTTCTAAATTAAACTAGCATTAGGCATATGCTCTTCACTTTTTGAAGTGAATCAAAAATCCAAATGTGCAAAGTCAATTTAGTGCAATAAAAAGGATAGGGAATTGAACCACACATCTCAATTTTAAGAACCTCCTTGTCAAGAGGTTGAACATGAATAATTTTTTTCTTGAGGTGTTTAGAAAAAAGGAAAACAATAGGGATATGCTCTTCACTCTTTGAGTGAATCAGATTCCCAAACTTGTTGGACTGATTTCAATTCTTGCTTTCCATGTACATGCTAGCTAAATAGAGCTTTAAAGGGCCTGCCTCCCAAAAATTGCCTTACGAGGAAGGTGAGAGGGAATGACCGAAAGTGGGAGATATTCACTTTTACCATGATGTTGTCTAACCCACTATAAATAAATACACTTTACCTTAATCAGAAAGTGACTAAACCTTGTGCAAGTCATCCTCACTTCCTCTAGTAGTCCTTCGGGATTGTGCAAAATTCTACTTTTGTGCATGTGGGAAGCCCACAAGGGGGTAAAGGATCTTGGAAAGATTTAGAATGGAAGGAATTGAAAACCTTGATAAAATAGCAGACCTGCCTTTGTAGAGCCATTGTTACAAGCCAAATTTGTTTGACTCTAAGGTACATTGTTTGGAAGAAATTCTTGTGCAAACCTTTAAAACCATCTAAGAACATACACTTTTAGTGTGGTTTTAAGGATATGGTACAACTTTGTTGTGTGTGTTGAGCTTGTACTCTATTTTCACACAAGATTCTTTTCTGACAAATCTAATCAAAACCCTTAAATTTTTAAATCCAGAAAATAACAAAAAAATTGATAAATTCAACTTTGATCAGTAAAGTGCCTCATACCAACACTTCAAAGCCACATAAAAACAAAACTAGGCCTCTTAAAAATCTTAAAATGATGCCTGTAAACATTCAACAGCCGCATAAACAGCTGGAAAGTGTCACGTATCAACATTTTAAAACTGCCTATCAATAGACAAATGCCACCTGCCAAATGTAGAGTGCCGCGTACAGGGATACCAGTGACCACATAATAACAATAAAAGGCCACATACATGCAGGCAAGAGCCACCCAAAAACAAAAAATGGAAAACAATGGATATATACAGAGGGTTTAAAAATAAGAAAATTCCATTTTTGGATACCCTTTTAAATGTTCTACCTCTGTGTATAGTCAACTAGATCAGAATAAGCCATTATTGGGAATTTTGCAAAATTATCCATGGATTGATCATTTAAGTGAGTTAAAAACCTAGGATCTTCATTCGATATATGTTAATGTAATTTTTTACTCAATCTCATTACATTAAGACTACCCTACAACCATACGAATCTTATCTAAGGCAAGAGTGTCCTTTTTCGGGTGATCCTTTTAGTTCTTCAAGGCCCTTACAAGAACCCTTAAAGGAAATAGAACCAAGAATGTCTTTCCCATTTGGCCATATAGACCCTGATCAAATCAATCATGTAAACAAGGATATGAACAACAATGGAGGGGGAAATGTTGATCCTAATAACAAAGGATCTAACCACAATACTAATGGAGGAGCAAACATTGACCCTAACAATCAAGGGTTAAAAAATACCAACAATGGGGGGAAACATTGACTCTAATGATGAGTATTTAACTGATGAAAAGGTTAATAAAGCTATGCAAAGCCCTTTCTTCATGAAAATTATGGAAAAAGTGTTGGAAAAAGACAAGGAGAAGTACTTTTTAGACCTAGCACAAATGGGTCTCAAACTTCCGCACAATTATGATGTCACTGATGTAACACACCTAGGATTTCTCTCTACCCTATTCTTCTCTAGGGTCTCCTTAGGTATCTTCACACAAGATCCTAACCTTTCACCTAGTGTACACCAATTGCACTGATCAAGAATGCTCCATTCTGCAACACAAACTAACTAGGTCTATCCTAGTCTAAATCTCCAAGAATTGCATCAATTCCTCTTAGGACTTATCTCCATGGAAGGATAGTTCATAAAGACCTCAATTGGTTCCATTTGAGCCCCTACATACACCATTAAAAAACATATAACAATTGAGTGCTTTAAAGTGCACCTTTCTCACCCCAAATAGGGCTACAAGCCAATTAGGCCTTTTTCTAGCCTTTTTGAAGATAACTTGAAATTTTACCACACAAGCCTCCAAAATGGTTTAGGATTCAAACACAATTTATCAATTATCTTGATATTTTCAAGATATCCAATCCTCAAGTTGTCCGTACAACCCTTCCTACAATCATGCCTAAAAATCTGGGTTTTAGGGGTTATTGACAGTCTAAAAAAAAGAGTGTTCTTTAAACACACAAAATAAATCCTACAACCTTCTCCTTCAAATTGGGGGTCTTTCACATATTACTCTATCCCTCCATGAGATTTGGTTGAAGCCACCAATGCATTCAACCCTCCTTGCAGCATTTGCAATGTTCCCAGTCCCTAGCCATGCACAGTAGGCTCGCCTAGGGCATCATTGAAAAAATAGAAAAAATAATTTCTTGGGCCCCTCCTTTTGTATAAATAATGTACATGGGGTCTCCTCACCCATGCCAAGATCCTGTATAGAATCTACAGTGGCAAGTTGAGTTAAGAGCCCATTTGTCCAACCTACCTGGTTAAGACCAGCGACAGGGCAAAACACAAAGAATTTAACTAAACCAATACAAACACTTCAACTTCACAAAATAACTCCACAAAAAATCTTAAAATAACCTACCCTACATTAATCAGTCACTACCGTCTGAGATTTAATCCATCTAACTACTGCAATCAAGAAAACTCACTAAAATTGCTCTGAAAATGCACACACAGAAAATATTGTATATTCAAAATGTTCACCAACCTTTCTTATAGGTAAAGGAAGGCCTCTTATTCTTTTACCCATCCCTAATATGATGGTTTCAGATAGTTACAATAACCATTTGATTGAAAATGCTCTTCTTGCATAATTGTTGTCAATGTTGTAAATGACAACATTAACAATTTTGACAACTTTCCACAATATTAGGAAATCTACTCTAAATTTTTTTCTAAGACCATGAATACATCATAATAGACTTAGGTAGACCATGCCTGCCTCTCTTAGGTCCTAAAACACTCTCTTTCTAAATTTGATCCCTAGGTGCTTGATTCACACCATGGCCACAACATTGGGAATTAGGGTCTAATTTGGCACTTGTCTCCTAAAAGACAAAACAAACTTGAAAATACCTTCCCTAAAGATATAACACACACCTTAGTACACCTCTAGTCCTATTATTCAACTAGTGGTTTGGCTAGAACCACTACAAGCCAAAAGAACTCTAGAAGCCCTAGGTCATCAAAGAGCCTTACCTAGGTGCTCCTGCACCATAATCCCCCACAAAGGGAAAGTCAAGTTACTCCTATAGACAATAGATATTCGAGAATTCCCAGCTTCTTGAAGTTAGATTCTGCAATCCATGAAGCCTCTTATTCAGGTCTATCTTTCCACTTGATAAGGTGTTCCATATACACCTTGTGTCTAGTTGTCTTTTGCACTCTTGAATCCAAAACTCCCTCAGCTATCAATTATGGTTTGGTAGACACAAAATTAGGGTCTACATCACTCTAAACTCCTTGATTATGTTGACTTCTCTTAGTCAATTGACCTTTAAACTAAACTAGGTCCTGCACATTGAAAGTAAAAGAGATATTCAAATCAGAAAGTAAGTCTATCTTGTAGGCATTAGCCCCATATTTAGCTAGGAATTTTCATGGTCATATTCTCTTCATCTAAAAATTGGTAGGGACTCCCTTCTACATTCTTGACTTGTTCAAAAGAACCATAACATAGTCTCCTACTTGAAATTATATATCTTTCCTCTTCTCATCCACTTTGCCCTTCAACTTTTGCTGACTGTCATGTATAGTTTTCTTGACCTGCTCTTGGATCTCCTTCATAGTGTTGGAAAAGTCCTCAACATGCCCACTATTGTACTCCCTTCCTCCAAGATCCCTAATCTCACAAACTCCCCTAGGATGCATCCCATAAACTATTTCAAATGGGCTCCTCCCTATCATCCTGTTCCTACTGTCATTATAGGCATACTCTGCCTGAGGTATGACTACATCCCATGTCTGACCATATTCTTTGGTTAGGAACCTCAATAGGTTACCCAACACCCTATTGACCACTTCCATTTGATGATCATTCTGAGGGTGGTATGGTGGTCCAAAAGATAAGTTTGTACCCAATCTATTCCATAATGTTTTCCAAAAATGGCTCATGAAATTAACATCCCTATCAGATACAATGCTTAAGGGTAGTCCATGAATCCTTACAACTTCTATAAACAATAGATAACCTATGTGACTAGCATCACTAGTAGTCTTGATGGAATGAAATGCCCCATCTTACTAAATATGTCAACTACTACATATATACTATCATATCCTTGCTTAGACTTTGGTAGACCCACTATGAAGTCCATGCTCACACGCTCCAAAGGTTTATTTGGGACAGGTAAGGGTTGATACAAGTCTTCATTGCTTCTACCTCCCTTTAACTTCATGCATACTACACACTATTCCACATATTTAGTGACATCTTTTGTCAACTTAGGCCAATGATAAAACCTTTGTACTAACTCTGAGGTCTTGTTTACACCAAAGTGTCCACTCATAGATCCATTATGATTTTCTTGTATGAGATTCATTCTCATAGAACCCCTTAGCACACATAACTGGTTTCCTCTGAATAATAGTCCATTCTGCAATGTGAACTTAGAGAATTTTCTATGAAAGTGGTTCTAAAAATCATGACACACTTGATATGCCTCACCAAAATCTTCATCTGCTTGATAGAGGTCCTTAAAACTCTCTATGCCTATATTGTTCAACTGAACTTCTTAGACTGTCAAGAGTCTCCTACTCAGTGCGTCAACAACTTTTTTCAACTAACCCTTCTTATGCTTCATGGTAAATGTAAAGGCTTGGAGATATTTCATCCTTTTTAGATGCCTATTACTCAACTTCTCATGTGTATTGATGTAGCTAAGGGCCTGATTATCAATAAACATGAAAAATTCCTTAGGTAAAAGATAGTGTCTCCATTTTCTTAATGATTGCACTAGAGCATATAATTCTAGGTCATAAGAAGAGTATTTATTCTTAGCTTCATTTAGCTTCTCACTAAAGAAGGCCACTGGTCTACCCTCTTGACTTAACACACCTCCTACTACTATGCCACTTGCATTACATTAAATAGTGAATAACTTATCAAAACTAGGCAATGTTACGATAGGTTGTGTAGCTACTTGCCTTTTCAACATCTCAAATGACTTCCTAGCTTCTAAGTTCCATCTAAACTTAGCCTTACTTCCACCCTTAATAGTTTCCAACAATGGTGCACATATACCACTAAAATTCCTAATGAACTTCTGATAAAATTGAGCTAGGCCATGGAAACTCCTTACCTCAGTTGCTGATGTAGGTGGTGGAAAATTTAGTATAGCTAACACCTTGTCTTGGTCCATCTTCAAGGATCCCTTGGATACCACAAATCCCAAGTAGACAATTTCTTGCTTGAGAAACTTACACTTCTCCAAATTAATGGCTAGTTTCTCTTCATGCAACTTCTTTAACACTGATTCAACATGCTTGATTTGGTCTTCCTTTGTTCTTCTATAGATCAATATGTCATCAAGATAGACCACCACAAACCTACCTATGAATTCCTTAAGCACTTCATTCATGAGCCTCATGAATGTGCTAGGAGCATTGGTCAAGCCAAATTGCATCACAAGGCACTCATACAACCCATTAGTTTCTTTGAATGTTGTCTTCCACCCATCTCCCTCCTTAACCCTTATCTGATGGTAACCACTTTTCAAATCCAACTTGGTAAGGTAAATTTCCCCTCCAAGACAATCCATAAGATCTTCGATCATGGGTATTGGAAACCTATATTTTATAGTGATTCTGTGAATTTCCCTTGAATCAGTACATAGCCTCCATTTTCCACCTTTCTTTGATGCTAACACCACAGGGACTACACATGGGCTGATCTACTCTTTTTAATCAAGCCTTGGTCCAATAATTCTTGGACTTGTCTAGCTACCTCTAAATTATGATCATGGGTTAGCTTATAAGCTGCTTTATTAGGTAATGAGGCACTAGGTATGAATTCAATTTGATGACTAATCGCTCGCTTAGGAGGAAAAGTTGCAGGAGTCCCATCACTGAATATATCACTATATTTGTCAAGTAGAGTCTGAATCTCCTTGGGTACTATCTCCTTAATTGTCTTCTCTTCCTCCTTGGGCTTTAACAAAATGGCATACCCTGCACTTGCCTCTTCCTTGATGTCTTTTACAAACTCCTTTCCACTGCAGAATAACACAGTAGGATTCTTAGACTATGACTCTTCATCCTCCAATAAAGAAATCTTTCCATTCTTCTTAAAGGATATGGAATTCTCCTTTCCATGATACACTACCTCTCTATCATATTGCCAGCATCTTCCTAAAAATAAGTGGCAAGCATCAATTGGTAGGATGTCACAAAGTAATTTATCCTTGTAGCCTGCTATAGAGAACTTTACCCATGTTTTCTCATTTACTAACACACTTTGTCCCTTATTAAGCCAATTCACCTTGTAAGGGTTCACATGGGGTATCTTGGTTAATTTCAGCTTAGTAACTGCCTCCTCTAATATTATATTATTATTAGATCTAGAGTCTACTATCACCTGGAAGACTTTTCCAAGGATCTTGCATCTGATCCTAAACAATGCCCTTGTTTTCTTAGGCTCATCCTTCATTGGATGCCTAATTAATATCCTTCTAAGCATCAGATTCTCACCCATCTTAGATTCTATATGATCAACATAAGGTTCCTTGACACTAGAAGTGTCTTCTTGAACATAAGCTACCCTCTTGTCACTATTGGATACAATAGGCTTATCAGGAAACCTATATGTTGGATGACCAGTCTGTCCATAATTGTAGCACTTCATTTTTGAAAAATAGGAGTTTCTTCTACCTCCTCTTCCCCTATTGGATCCACTCTAATTACCTCTACCTCTTCCATAACCACCTCTTGGTGTGGATTCATTGGTATGCTATGTCAATCTTCTTTCACCTTGGCTTCTTTGTTCACTGCCCCTACCTTAGCAACCTCATCTTTGTCCTCTTCGGTCTCTCCCTCTGCCTCTACCCTTCAGATTATAGTCACTCTTCTTTGTATTCTTCTCTTCAACCTTGTGAGATAACTGTTGACATCTCTGAACAGTAGTGGGGGTCCACAAGCTAATCTCTTCTTGGATGTTCCACTTCAAACCACCTAGATACCTAGCCACTCTGACTAGCTCTTCTTCTTGTTTCTTTGACCTAAGATAGAGTCTTTGAAATTCCTCTATATAGGAGGCTACATCCATATAATTTTTCTTCAATCCTTGTCTCCTTCTATGGAGTTGGATCTCATAGTCTTCTGGTAAAAATTTATCTTTCATCTTAGTTATCATTTCTTTCTAATTTGCTATAGGTTGCTTCCCAATTCTGACTCTTTCATCCTATAGGTACTTCCACCATGTTAGGGCTGATCCCCTAAGCCTTAACTTAGCCACCTTAACCTTTTGTGCATCTGTTATGCCTTCACACTTGAAGTAATTCTATATCCCTTAAATCCAATCCAACACTATTTCAATGTCCATTTTCCAACTAAACAATGGAATGCCTTCTAAGAATTTACATCCCAATGCCTTGATGGATTTCAAGAAGGGTTCCTGCTCCATCACAGGGTCTGGTTTAGGGATAATATCATCCTCTTCAACCTTCTACTTCCCTCTATCAATCATTTCATCTTCTCTACCTTGGTCTCTTGCATCCACTACTTCTTGTAGTTTTAGCTTCATCTCTGCTAGGGCCTCTTCAAGGAGTCTATTCCTCTCCTTTTTCTCATCCATGTCCCTAGACAACTTTGCATTTGTTACCATGTCTATAGAACCACAAGATTCCACCTCTGACATATACAATCCCAAATCTTTTGGGGCTCTAATACCACTCTGATGTAACACACCTAGGCTTTCTCTCTACCCTATTCTTCTCTAAGGTCTCCTTAGGTATCTTCACACAAGATCCTAACCTTTCACCTAGTGTACACAAATTGCACTGATCAAGAATGCTCCATTCTACAACACAAACTAACTAGTTCTATCCTAGTCTCAATCTCCAATAATTGCATCAATTCCTCTTAGGACTTAGCTCCATGGAAGGATAGGTCATAAATACCTCCACTAGTTCCATTTGAACCCCTACATACACCATTCACAAACATATAACAATCAAGTACTCCAAAGTGTACCTTTCTCACCCCAAATAGGGCTACAAGCCAATTAGGCCTTTTTCTAGCCTTTTTGAAGATAACTTGAAATTTTCCCACACAAGCCTCCAAAAGGGTTTAGGATTCAAAGACCCTTTATCAAATACCTTGATATTTTCAAGATCTCCAATCCTCAAGTTGTCCATACAACCCTTCCTACAATCATGCCTAAAAATCAGGGTTTTAGGGCTTATTGACATTCTGAACAAAAGAGTGTTCTTTCAACACACCAAATAGCTCCTCCAACCTTCTCCTTCAAATTGGGGGCCTTTCACACATTACTCTATCCCTCCATGAGCTTTGGTTGAAGCCACCAATGCATTCAACCCTCCTTGCAGCATTTGCAATGTTTCTCAGTCCCTAGCCATGCACAGTAGGCTCGCCTAGGGAATCATTTCAAAAATAGAAAAATACTTTCTTGGGCCCCTCCTTCTATAAAAATAATTTACATGGAGTTTCCTCACCCATGCCAAGAGCCCATACAAAATCTACGATGGAAAGTTTAGTTAACACCCCATTTGTCCAACCTGCCTAGTTCAGACCAGCGACATGGAAAAACACAAAGAATTTAACTAAACCAATACAAAAAATTCAAATTCACAAAATAAATCCACAAAGAATCTTAAAATAACCTACCCTACATTAATCAATGGCTACAGACTGAGATTTAATCCATCTAACTACTGTAATCAAGAAAACTCACTAAAATTGCTCTGAAAATGCACACACAGAAAATATTGTATATTCAAAATGTTCACCAACCTTTCTTATAGGTCAAGGAAGGCCTCTTATACTTTTCCACATCTCTAATCTGATGGTTTTAGATAGTTACAATAACCATTTGAGCGAAAATGCTCTTCTTGCATAATTGTTGTCAATGTTGTCAATGACAACATTGACAATTTTGACAACTTTCCACAATATTAGGAAATCCACTCTAAAATTTGTTATAAGATGATTAACACATCATAATAGACTTAGGTAGACCATTCCTACCTCTTTTAGGTCCTAAAACACTCTCTTTCTAAATTTGACCCCTATGTGCTTGATTCACACCATTGCCACAACATTGGTAATTAGGGTCCAATTTGGCACTTGTCTCCTAAAACACCAAAATTTTTTTGAAAAGACCTTCCCTATAGACATAACACACACCTTAGGACACCTCTAGTCCTATTATTCAACTAGTGGTTTTTCTAGAACCACTACAAGCCAAAAGAGCTCTAGAAGCCCTAGGTCATCAAACAGCCTTACCTTGGTGCTCCTGCACCAATCACCAAACTCAAAAAAGAAGCTGAGGCTAATCCCATTGACATCATGAACAAGAAATTTCAAATTTTATAGATGAAATTGGAAACAATAAAACAAAGTGGAGCTCCTAAACCCTTTTCTATGAAAGCTTTGTGTCAATTTCCATTTGATAAGTCTTTAATCATGATTCTATTTCCAACAAATGCTATTTATCCTAAATATGACAAATATGAAGGAAAATCTGATCCTCAAGATCACTTAAGGGAATTTTGTGCCTTAAGTCTAGAATTCATGCATGACACAACTTACCTAATGAGGTTATTCCCTATAAGTTTGGGAGGTATGGCAATGGAGTGGTTTTCAAAGTTACCCTCTGGCATTCGAACCTTTGAAGAATTGGCCTCTAAGTTTGTAACTCACTATTCCTATAACATCAAACATGAGGTTACAATGCTTAATCTATGTAACACCAAACAAAGAGAAGGAGAGGGATTCCTACTTTTCCTAGAATGATGGAGAGCTCTATTTTCTAGATACACTCAAAGTGTACCCGAAAAGAAAAAGATGGATATTTTTGTAAACAACTTGAATCATGAAATGAACTATAAATTAAGGCTAAAATGTCCTAAGTCATTTCAAAACCTAATTGAGAATGGGGTGACAATGGAAGAGGTATTGATAAAAAGTGGAGAGATCAAAATTTACAAAGATAACAAGAATAACAACAACAAAAACAATACCTCCAACACTAATCAAAATCAAAATTCCCCCAACAACAACCGATTTTGGATGAAGAATAACAACAATAAAGGAGTGGTTAACAATGGAGTGGTAGAGGCTAAAAATTTAAAGGCTACCCCTTTCAATCTCACTCAAAACTCAGTTCAAGCCAATAATGTGAACCAAGCACCCAAAGTGCCCTTTAACGAAAACAACAATAATAACAATTTTGGGAATAATCAAGGGACTTACAAGCCTAAACCTTTCTTTCCACCTACACCCAAAAGGACATTCACTAATTTGGGTTAACCATTGGAGAATGCATTATAGACACTTGTTGTAAATAAACTTATTGACTTACCGTGGTACAACCATATGAACCTCAAATCAAGCCAAATTGGTGGAGTGAGAATAGTCATTGTGAGTATCATCAAAATAGGGTACATAAGAACAATGATTGCATGTGTCTTAGACATGTGGTACAAGATCTCATAGACAATGGTGTGATAAAAGTGGAAAACCCTCAAACTAACAAGGATCACACCACATTTAAAACTCCTTTCTATAAACATGAAAAAGGAGAATCTTCCAACTCAAACAATGGAGGACATAGTGTGAATAATGCAAGAGGAAATCATAATGTTAACTTTTCTCATACTTATGATAATACTATCAATGTTGTTGTGATCAAAGATCAATGTATTCAGGAGTTTGCTAATGCTATCACAAGGGGGAAGCCTCAAAGGTTACCCTACAAGGGGGTACTCCTATACTATTGGCCCTACAACACCAACTATTTTGGCTAAAAAAACACCACCCACAACAAAGCCTTATAGTTTGGTAGATCAATTACAAAAGACTCCAACACAAATATCAATTTTGGAGTTGTTGAAATTATATCCTAATCACAAGGAGATTCTATAAAAATCCTTGGATGAGACCACTGTTCCTATAAACTTGGAGGAAGACAAATTTTAGAACATGGTAGGGCATCTCATATCCCCTCATTGTCTTTCCTTTTCAGAAAAAGATGACATGTCTATCACACATCCTCAAAACTTACCCTTGCATATAGAGGTATTAATCCAAAGACATAGGGTCAAGAGATTTCTCATAGATGGTGGAGTTGGTCTTAATATTTTCACTCTAAACCTTTTCAAATCATTAGGGTTAATCGAGTCTTCCATCAATCCTAAAAAGAAAATCCCTATTAAGGCTTATGATGAGGAGGAAAGATCTTCAAAGGGTATGATCATTCTACCAATTCAAGTAGGACCTATCAAAAAGGATACCATATATCAAGTCCTTGATATGAAAATGACCTACAACATCTTACTAGGGAGGCTATGGATACATGAAATGCAAGCAGTACCTTCTACATATTACCAATGCATAAAATTTCCATACATGGGGGAAGAGATCACGATTGGAGGAGATTAAAATCCTTTCCAATATTGCAATGCTTTAAAACCAAGTCATGAATTGTATATTCCTCATAATAGGGAAAGAGTCATCCTTGATATTATCATGGAAGAAACCAAGGAATAAATTCCAAATCCAATATCAAATGTCACATCAACTTCTAATACTATTCAAACTAACTAAACTACATCGACTAAGGGAAGAGAAAAGATGAGTTATGAGGGTTCAAATTCAAAGGATAATTCAGTTCAAAATTCAAAATTGAGAATGGAAACTTCTAAACCCACTAAGGAGGAAAGGGACCAAATTAAGAAAGATCATTATGAAAAGATGAGTGACCTAATGAATCAATTTGAAAAACAATGCAAAATTAACTCAAAAGGGGTAGGGGAATATTTTGTTTCCCTATTTGATTTACCTACATGTCCAAGGAAACATGGGAAGCAATCCAAAGATCATCAACCTCATACATACAATTCCCATTTTGTAAGGGAATGTGACAAACAAGAAATGGACAAAGAGGATAATGAAGTATTACAATGGCTTTATAAAGAGGACGATAATTCAGCTAGTTCCAATGAAAGGGTGCAACATATCAATATCCAAACTGATCAATATGGAAAAGGATTTGATATCATTAAGAAAATTGGGTATAAGGAAAGAGGATCTTTAGGAGTTTGCTATAGAGGGTTGTTAGAATCTATTGAATCAATTTGGAGAGCAAAAGAAGAGAAAGCCGACATAGGTTTTCAACATAAAGGAGAAAGTTCAAGTCCCATGCATTATTTTCGTGCACATATCCATATGGTAGGTTCTGAAAGTGAAGATGATTCTAGATATTATGAGTGGGATTCCTTGTCCAAAGAATCTTGTCATGACATAGAGGTTGATACCATTCACACTTATGCAACTCCCCCTAAAGTTGAGAATCAAGAACATGTGGCTCAAAGTTCAAATTCAACTCAAACATCAAGTGAACTTCAGCAAGTCAATGTAGGACAAACTCCTCTTTTCACTCAATGGGTAGGTGAACCTTGGGTACCTTCATGGGTGGGAGATTCTAACCTAGTGTTTAATCCACATGCTTTCTCTCTCATAGAAATCTTAGAGGACTCTAATGAAAAGGATTTTGATCCTTCTTCCATGGACCATCATGAAGAAGCACATGCCATAGACCATGATGATATAATGTATGAACCATCAAATGAAGTCATGTCCTTAAATCCTTCAAATGAAAGCAGATCCAATGAATCCTTGTCCTTAATTCACCCTGAACTTATTGATTGGGATCTTTCTGAGCCAAATGACTTACCCTACTTTCCAAATGACAATTCAATGGCCTTATACCTCAATGCGGATGAACCCAATTCTTCCACCAATGAATTTACTCTAGATATGATGATAGAGGTAGGTGTTCAACCTCTTAATCCAAAAAATGAAGAGAAAATATACAAAAAAATGAGAAGGTCTAGTAGTGAAAACCACCATGTGGTAGTGCTAGACCCAAAACAAGTAAAAATAAAGGTTGTTTCCAAAGGTGAAAACCCAACTATGGCACCTAAGGGAGAGAGTTTGGATACCTTACCAACTCATGAAGATGAAAGATTACCTATACTTATTTAACCCATAGAAAATATTAACAGTGGAATAGAAGAGGATCCTAAATTCATTCACTTGGCAGCATCTTTGAGTCCTTTGGAAAGAAAACAATTCATTGAATTATTTCAAGAAAAAAAATTCAACTTTGCATGGTCATATGTTGATATGCCTATATTAGATCCAAGTTTCATAATGCATCATTTAAATGTGAAACCCAGGGTTAAGCCTGTCAAGTAGAAATTGAGAAAAATGCATCCACATGTAGACCTTTTAGTTAAAGTAGAATTGGAGAAATTACTCAAAGTAGGATTTATAAGAGTAATTGCATATGCCAAATGGATCTCCAACATTGTACTAGTTACCAAACATGATAAATGTTGGAGATTTGATTATGAGAGTTGATTGTTTGTATGTTTGTCATTGATGACAATATATAATACACAATTGTAATTCTGTATGAACTTATGTGAATGATGACATGAATACTTGCATGGATAGATACATGTTGTTGACATGTTTATTAAGTTATGTTCATACACGCAGACCCATATATGATGTTTCAGTAAAGTTATGCAATTCTGTTATTAGCACTTACAGTTCTGGAAGTATAATAGTCTAGGGCCGACATATATAATGTGTTTTATGAGTTGCACCTATCTTTAGGATATGTGTGTGTATATACATGATTAATTATGAGTTTAGGATATAAATCCAAAGGCGCCAAATGTGTTTCAAGACGATTGCAAAGTTATGGTTAATTTGGTGAGGTTGACTCAGTGAAGCGTTGTGTCTGTTCAGCATTGACTTGCGCGGACTTAATATTGTTTGTGTGCTTAGTTAAGCCGACTAAGATATTTATGAAGTGTTTCTAGGAGCCAACATGACCTTATAATTTGGATAAGATACTTATAGTATTTCAATTGTGATACTCTAAGTGTGAATGATACAAAATGTGAAGAAAGATGTACAAAGCAGATTATCAGAGTTGGTTCATTCATCAAGGGTCTATGTGAAGAAGAAGTTAAAGATTGTAATACACTGGAACTAATCAAGACAGCAGGTCTACTCTATAGTTCATCATCAGATATAGTGCATATTTGTTATACAAAAGGTTGTACCCTTCACCATCAAGCAATGAGCTTTTGGACAGTGAGTCCACCACCCCTAACAGGGTTTTTTGTAAAAGACTCCTAATAGGGTCCGACCCTTAACCAAGTCACTATACTTATTGCATTATATTTTACAACTCCTAACATAGTTGAAATATCTTATAATAAGGATTAATACAAACAAATATAGTTCATTGTGGGTGCTAATTCTCACTGGGGTTTTTACCATTTTGTTTCCCCCTAATCAAATTGTGTGTTGAGTACTATGTTATCTGATTATGCATTTAATTTTTTATATACTAAAGGTAAAGGATTAAAAAGGACTTAAGCAACTGATAACTGATTAACCCCCCCCCC
>MU227882.1:136693-150750 GCA_018584345.1 Thuja plicata | reverse complement strand
TTGCATCTAAATGTCCCATAAGAGTCAAGAAGTTCAGATCTGATTACAAACCCAAATATAAGAAGGAATGTTATCATGCTGAAGAAGGTGTAACCGATGAAGATTCAGGAGAAGATGAAATTGGATTTGTTTCCCTTAAAGATATGGAAAGGTTGCTTGAGGAAATGGACATTGCAGATGAAAAGGAAGAACAAGAGCTAGCCCTAATATCAAAGTAGACATAAGAACTAATTGGATCATTGACAGTGGATTCTCTCATCATATGATAGGTGATAAAGATAGATTTTTTCAGTTAGACAAATACAAAGGTGGTATGGTTAGATTTGGAGATAACACTCCTAAACCTATCATAGGTAGAGGTTCTATCACTTTGGATGGAAAGAATAAGACATATGATGTTTTATATGTTGATGGATTACATCATAACTTGCTGAGTGTTGGACAACTTCTTGAGAAAGGTTATCATTTAGAGTTCAAAGACAACAAGTGCATCATTAACAACAAGGATGGAGACATGATTGCATCAGGTTCCAAAACAAAAGGTAATGTTTTTCAGCTTAATTCTGATGTGAGTTATTTTGTTGCAAAGGTAGATGATAGTTGGTTGTGGCACAAGAGACTTTGTCATATCAACTTTGATAATATAGTAAAGATCAGCAATGTTAAGGCAGTTAGAGACCTACCAAATATTGCAAGACCGGTTGACACAATATGCAGGGAATGTGTTATTAGAAAGCATGTAAGGAGTTCCTTCAAAAGCAAGTAGAACTCAGCTGAGAACAAATTGGACCTAGTACATATAGATTTGTGTGGTCCTACTCAAACAAGATCATACTACGGAGAAAGGTATTTCATTTTGTTCGTTGATGATTTTTCTAGGATGATGTGGGTTGTGTTCTTAAAGGAGAAGTCTGAAGCCTTTGAGAAGTTCAAACTATTCAAAGCTAAAGTTGAGAATGAATCCAGATTGAAACTAAAATGTCTGAGACCAAATAGAGGAGGAGAGTTCACCTCTAATCAGTTTTATGACTATTGTGAAGAGCATGGTATTAAAAGACAGTTGAGTGCACCTAGAACCCCTTAGCAGAATGGGAATACAAAAAGGAGGAACAAGATCATACTTTATATAGTTCACACTATGATGATTGAATGAAAAGTTGCGCACACCTATTGGAGAGATGCAGTAAACACAACAGTATATACTATTAATAGAACCCAATTGAGGCAAGGCATGTATAAGACATCCTATGAACTTTTGTTTGGCAATGTACCTACAGTAAAATACTTCAAAATATTTGGTAGCAAGTGCTACATCAAGAGAGATGATGGTGTTGGTAAGTTTGATGCTAGAAGTGATGAAAGCATTTTCCTTGGTTATTCTACTAAAAGCAAAGCATATAGATGTTTCAATTTGAGATTAAAGAAGATAATTGAAATCATGCATGTTAAGATTGATGAAAAGTTTATGGTTCAAGAAAGATACTATGAATATGCACCTATGATTGAGGATGAATCTAGATCTAATAGAAAAGATACTATTATTGAAGAAATGTTTGATTGCATTGATGTCTCATGCAGTGACCATGAATCAAGCAGAGAAGAATCACAGATTATTGAGGAAGAAGACACACCTAAGGTTCCAAAATTCACATCTAAATACTACTCTATAGATGACATCATTGGAGATCAGAGTAGCAGTGTTTTGACTAGCTCTAAAGAAAAAGGTCTAGCAATGGATGAAGAGGTATCTTTACTTTCACAGATTGAACCCTTAAGTGTTGAGGATGCTTGTAATGATTTTGATTGGAAGAATGCAATGAAAGAAGAATTAGATTAGATAATTAGAAATGACACATGAGAATTGGTCCCCAGACCCAGTGACAAAAATGTGATTAGAAACAAAGAAAGATTGGTATGCAAGGGATATGCACAGAGAGAAGGAATAGACTACACTGATACATTTTCCTTTGTGAGTAGACTGGAATCCATAAAGTTGTTCTTGGCATATGCAACAGTCAAAGACTTTAAAGTATATCAAATGGATGTAAAATCATATTTTCTGAATGGTGATTTAAATGAAGAAGTCTACATTGAATAGCCTGGAGGATTTAGTCTTTCGGATGAATCAGACATGGTATGCAAATTGAAGAAGGCACTCTATGGTCTTAAAAAGGCCCCAAGAGCTTGGTATGAGAGACTTGATGGTTATCTTACCAAGATCGGATTCAAGAAAGGAGCAGCAGACTATAGCCTATTCACAAGAGAAACACCTGATGGATTATTGTTAGTTGCTATATTTGTTGATGACATTATCTTTGGGGGTAATGATAAGCTCAGTAAAGAATTTTCAAAAGAAATGTAGAATGAATTTGAAATGAGTATGATTGGTCCTATAAAATAATTTTTGGGATTAAATGTAAAGAAAATAGATAAAGGTATATTCATTAATTAGTCTAAATATGTGAAGGAAATACTAAAGACCTTTCAAATGGATGATTGTAAGCTAGTATGCACTCCCATGATAACAGGAAGCAAGCTTTCAAAAGATGATGACTCCACAGTAGTGGATAAGACATTGTACAAATGTATGATTGGTAAACTCATTTATCTAACTCAATCTAGACCTGACATATCTAATGCAGTTAGCATTGTTGGAAGATTTGTAGCTGAACCCAAGAAAAGTCACCTAATGGCAGTCAAAAGGATATTTAGATATCTAAAAGGAACTATAGACTATGGTTTATGGTATCCTAAATTAGAGAATGTAAAACTTCATGTATATACAGATGCAAATTGGGCAGGTTGTATTGATGACAGAAAGAACACTTCAGGAGGAGCAATATTCCTTGGAGATAGGTTGGTTTCTTGGATAAGCAAGAAGTAGAACTGTATTTCTCAGTCAATAGCAGAAGTTGAATATGTTGCAACAACACTGAATTGTTCAACTATGGTTTGGATAAAGTAGATGGTTAAAGACTTTGGCATTCAGGTCGATTATCCTATTGTTATTTATTGTGATAATACTAGCACAATCAACATGTCTAAAAACCCTGTCATGCACGCAAAGACAAAAAACATAGAGATCAATTACCATTTCTTAAGAGAGAAGGTTGCAGACAAAGAAGTGAAATTGGACTATGTGAGCACAAAAGAACAGTTGGCAGATATTTTCACAAAGCCCTTATCAAAGGATACTTTTGAGTATCTTAGGGAGAAGTTGGGATTAATTCCCTCTCCTAAGTCTATTTAGAAGAAACAGCAAAAGACACCATCTATTAAGTGACTGATGAATGGTTGACTACTCTACTTCTGGAGTAGTACCTGTACCTAAAAAGACTATGGAATCCTTTGAAATTGATGTCAAAGGGGGAGTATATTGTAAGGAGGAGTATGTACTAAGGGGGAGCATATACTCTGGGGGAGTATATCCATAGAACAAAAATATAGATAGAGGAACTGCAGTAGTTTAGAGAAATATTTGATGAGGATATTGAGAAGATTGTAAAAGAAAGAGGAAACCATGAATAGAGGATGTTTTTGATGTCATATGTTGCCATCAATGTCAAAGAGGGAGATTTTTAAAGATTTGATTCTGAGAGTTGATTGTTTGTATGTTTGTCATTGATGACAACATATAATACACAGTAGTAATTCTATATGAACTTATGTGAATGATGACATGAAGACTTGCATGGATAGATACATTTTGTTGACATGTTTATTAAGTTGTGTTATTACATGCAGACCTAGATATGATGTTTCAGTAAAGTTATGCAATTCTGTTATTAGCAGTTATAGTTCTAGAAGTATAACGGTTTAGGGCCAACGTATATAACATGTTTTATCAGTTGTGCCTATCTTCAAGGTATGTGTGTGTATATACATGAATAATTATGAGTTGAGAATATAAATCCAAAGGTTCCAAACGTGTTTCAAGATGACTGCAAAGTTATGGTTAATTTGGTGAGGCCGACTCAGTGAAGCATCACGTCTGTTCATCATTGACTTGTGAAGACTTAATATTGTTTTCATGCGTAGTTAAGCCGACTAAGATATTTATGAAGTGTTTCTAAGAGCTAAGATGACCTTCTAATTTGGAGAAGATACTTATAGTAGTTCAATTGTAATACGCTAAGTGTGAATGATATGAAATGTGAAGAAAGATGTACAGAGCAAATTATCAGAGTTGGTTCATTCATCAAGGGTCTATGTGAAGAAGAAGTGAAAGACTAGAATACACTGGAACTAATCAAGACAGTAGGTCTACTCTATATTTCATCATCAGATATAGTGCATATTTTTTATAGAGAAGGTTGTAGCCTTCACCATCAAGCAGTGAGCTTTTGGACAGTGAGTCCACCACCCCTAATAGGGTTATTTGTAAAAGACTCCTAATAGGGTCTGACTCTTAACTAGGTCACTATACTTATTGCATTGTATTGTAAAACTCCTAATAGGGTTGAAATATCTTCTAACAAGGATTACTACAAACAAGTATAGTTCATTGTGGGTGCTAATTCCCACCGGGGTTTTTACCATTTGGTTTCACCGTAATCAAATTGTGTGTTGAGTACTGTGTTATCTGATTATGCATTTAATTTGTTATATACTAAAGGTAAAGAAGTAAAAAGGACTTAAGAAACTAATAACTAATTCACCCCCCCCTCTTAGTTATCCTTTGGGACTATTCTAACAATAAAACCATAAGAGTTTTCATAGATTTCAGATATTTAAACATTTTTTGTCCAAAAGATGACTTTCCATTACCTAGCATTGATGCTATTGTGGGTCTCACTACAGGTCATTCTATGTTTTCACTTATGGATGGATTTAGTGGATATAATCAAATTCACATTACACCCAAGGCTCAAGAGAAGACAGCCTTTACATGCTCATGGGGTACCTTTTGTTGGAATGTAATGCCCTTTGGTCTCAAAAATTCTGGAGCCACTTATCAAAGAGCAATGACTACCATTTTCCATGACATGATGCACACCTTGATGGAAGATTAAGTGGATGAAATTCTAGCTAAGTCACATAAAAGAAAATATCATTTATCCATACTTGAAAATATTTTTACAAGGCTAGAACAATTCAAAGTAAGACTCAACCCAAAGAAATATGCTTTTGGGGTACAATCTGGAAAACTCCCAGGATACATTGTTTCAGCAAAAGGCATTGAAGTAGATCTAGAAAAAGTATAAGCAATAATGAACATGGAAATTCCAAAGAATATTAGTCAAATGAGGTCACTTCAAGGAAGGCTTCAATCTATAAGAAGGTTCATTTCTCAATTGGCGAAAAAATGCCATTCTTTCACCAGATTACTACATAAAGACACCATCTTCACATGGGATGAAGAGTGTGATAAGGCCTTTACATTGTTGAAAACATACTTGATGAATCCACCTATCTTGATGTCACCTATTCAAGGAAAACCTTTGTTACTCTATATTTCAGCAACAAAAAAATATTTAGGAGTCTTATTGGCACAAGAGGATGATGAAGTAAAAGAAAGAGCTATCTACTACTTGATTAGAACATTGATCAAATATGAATTAAATGATAGCTTCATGGAAAGGGATTGCCTAGCAGTGGTATTTTCCTCTCAAAAGTTAAGACATTATATGTTGTTTCATAAGGTGAAGCTCATAGCCAAAATTGATCCCTTAAAATACTTGCTTAGCAAAAGAGCTTTAACTGGAAGGATTGCAAAGTGGGTAATGGTACTTAGTGAATTTAACATTTAATATGTTGATAGGAAACCAATCAAAGGTCAAGTTATAGTTGATCAATTGGCTAAATATCCTCAAGAATATAAACATCCTATACAAGTGGAGTTTTCAGATTCTCAAATTGTGAATGTAGAAGCTAAAACATGGACTTTATACTTTGATGGATCTTCACCCAAAATGGTAGTGGAGTAGGCATTCTTTTGATTACACCACAAGGTTACACAATCCCAAAATCTTACAAGTTATTGTTCCCTTGCACCAATAACATAACAGAGTATGAAGCTTTGGTCATAGGAATCAAGATGGCCTTGGAATGGAATGTCATAGAATTACAAGTCTATGGGGACTCTCAATTAGTCATCAATCAAGTTAATGATGAATATAATACCAAGGATGAAAAATTGATGCCTTACAAGAAATTTATAGATAATTGTAAAAATTACTTCACTTTGATTACTTTTGAACAAATTCCTAGAGACAAGAATAGTGCAGCGGATGTAATGGCTACTTTGGCATCTTTACTTCAAATGCCCAAGCAAAATGAAAAGTATGAGTTCTTGGTGGAGGAACTGGTTAAACAAACATTTGACCTACCTGATACCCAAATTATTTCCCTTCTAAATGGACATGACTCACCATGGTATGGACCCATCTATGCCTACCTAAAAGACCAAACCCTACCTATAGACCAAACCCATGCTCAAAAGAAAAATTTCATAAGACAAGTGGCCTGTTATACCATCCTTTTTGACACATTGTATCATAAAGGTCTTGACGGCATGCTCCTTAGATGTATAAAGGAACATGAATCAAAATTATCTTTAAAATATGTCAACTAGGGGATTTGTGGGTCACATTCGAGTGGTTTGAACCTAGCTAAGAAAATCCTACATATGGGGTACTTTTGGAAAACCTTAGAAAGAGATGCTTGTCAATATGTCAAAGTTTGTGCAAAATGTCAATACCATGGAGACATGATCCATGCATCGGCACAAGAGTTACACCCTTTTGTCACACCATGGCCATTCTATAATTGGGGTTTTGACTTGATTGGCATGAGTTATCCACCTTCTTCAAATGGACACAAGTATATAATCATGACAAAAAAGTACTTCACTAAATGGGTTGAGGCTATCCCTTTATCAACTGCAACAAGGAAGAAAATTTCCATGTTTATCCTAAATTACATCATTTGTAGATATAGGATTCCTCATGCCATCATCATGGATAATGGAAAATAGTTTAAGAACAAAGATGTTGATGAGATTTGTGACAAATTCCATATTACACATCACTCTTCATCCATTTACTATCCCTAAGGTAATGGACAAGCAGAAACTACCAATAAGAACATCCTTAAAATCCTTAAGAGATCCATTGACAAGTCAAGAAAGGATTGGCATCTTCAAATCAATCCAACATTATGGGCCTATAGGACTAGTATTCAAACCTCAACAGGAGCTACACCTTTTTCATTGGTTTATGGGGCCAAATTTGTTCTACCTTTAGAAGTTGAAATACCATCCCTAAGAGTCTCATTGCATGGATTAATTATGGATGAAGATTATTGAGTTGCCCACCTTCAACAATTGGAAATGTTGGAGGAACATCAACCTCAAGCCTATGATCATTTGAAAGTGTATCAAAATCAAATTTCAACGAACTATAACAAACATATTAAACCAAGAACCTTTCAAGTAGGAGATCTAGTATTGAGAGAAAATCCAAAAAATCAGGCTGATAGAGAAAAGAAAGGAAAGTGGGAAACAAATTGGCTTGGTCCTTTTTTCATTGTTTCTTCATTTGGAATGAGGACCTACAAATTGGCCGATTGTGATGGGGATGAATTGCAATAACCTATCAATAGCATTCATCTTAAGAGGTTCCACACCTGATTCAAAGGAAAGAGTATTAGAGGAAAGAGTATAAGTTGAGAGTATCAGATGAGTCAGCATCACCTTTGTACATGGAAAAATTCAAAAATACCAAAAAAATGAGTAAAGCTAAAAATACAAAAAAAATTAGAAATTTCAAAAGCCAAAAAAATTTGAAAAAGAGAAAAAAGTGCCTTGGTAAAAACCTAGCAATAGGCACCTTGTTAGCAAAAAAAGAAAAAAAAAAAAGAGAAAAAGAGCAATAATCCCAAGAGGTGAAAACCTGGAAACAGGCACCTTTTGTCCCTTAGGTCTTTCCTAGTTTCATTTGTACATATTACATTTCATCATCTCATTTATCCATATCTTCATTACATCCGTCATTTGTGCATCATCCTAATAAAGTCTCAAAGCTGCATTTTTGTCACATTCTAGGCTCTGTCACCCTAAGTTTCACATTGGTCACATTTAGCACTTGGGGGCATGCATCATAGATTTTTGGTACCAAAAAGATTCAATAGTGGAACATATTAGTCACACATCAGAAGTAGATTTTCAGATTCAGAAGAGAGATTTTTGGAACCTTTGATGAATATCATTGTTCAACCCTAAATAGTTTGATCGCATAACATGATCCTTGAGTTTCATTGCCTTATTTTATCAGGATTAAAAATTGACACACCCTAAATGATCAGACTGTCTGGAATTCTTATTTGAAAATATTGATACATTTCACAAACACTTGGAAAATTTTGATGAGTTTTTCATTGATCTTTTTCGAGTCATATTCTTTTTAGCTAATCAATGATGTTTTGACTAGATTGGCAATGATAGAGACATGATGTTTTCTTAAGCTTCTGAGTGACTCTTTTGAGGAAGATCCTTTAACTTGTGTGAATTAGTCTAAGGACATGGTCATCAAAGAACCATTGAGGACATTCATATAGGAAGGAGGGTTAACCCTTGTTTGTTCACGCAATAGGATACCTTGGCTATTTAGATTTTCCATATCTTAATACCAACATCCACTTGTAACATTGAATCCTATCAAATTGGTATTCATACTCCCATAGATGGTCATTCAACTAGTGAGGGTTGTACTTGGTTTCATAGAAGGGGTTACCACAAGAGGGAAAGTCATATTCATATTCTTATGGTCATAGTGGCACCAGTAAGGATTGTATCGAATCCTAGTTCCACAACACTCTATGATGAAAATATATCTCAGTTTACATTTCTTTCACAAACCTCAAGGATAATTAGTTGCATTACATCTTCATGTTAGATTAATTGCATCTTCATGCTAGATTAATTGCATTCTCCAAGTTAGTTTAAAATGGCTTGTCTTTCTAGCACTTTTCCAAGAACAAGGGGGGAATTAAAGTTGACAACACTTCAAAAATTTAATGGTTTTGAGTCATCAACATGAGATTATCCTTTGCATTCACAATCATTAATCATTATTCATTATATATTCATATCGAGAGAAAAGAAAAGAAAATAAACATTATTCATTATTCATTTATCCAAATCATTTAGAATTTCACATAATAAATTAAATTGCATACATCCAAAAATAAAAAAGATAGCTACATTCATTTATCATTGCACTAAGTATTGCACTCATATCATTGCATTGCATAAATCCATACATCATGTTCAAATCAAAAAATCATATAGAGAGAAGCTGCATAAACATCATTTGCATCCATTTATCTATGTCCTACTCTAAGACATTGCATCCATAACATAATAGAAATAATTGCATCTTACAAACATGTAGATATGCATAAAAGGAAATATCATAACAACATCATCAAAGGAGGAATCAATGATCATCATAAATAAATGTCCATCACAAATGTCTAAAACCCAAATTAGTACATCAAAGTTACATCAAGAAAATGATCCATACATCAAAGTCCTGATCAAAAATACATATGATACATCATCAATGCTATATCTGGATATCCTAGATCCCAATCTATCTCATGACCTAGCAGGGGCACCTTATCCATCTCCAGTGATACATGTACCTGAACCCCCTGCACCATCAGGATCCCTATCACCTGGTCTATCCTATGTACTAAGTGTATCGTAGCTAGTGCTCGCACTGGTAGATAACTAAGCTAAAGTAGTTAGAAATTGAAGCAACATAGTAGAAACCTGATCCAATTGAACAGTAACTACAGTCATCCCTGCATGTAAACCTTGAACATCCTACATTAAGACATCAATAATATGATGAACTAGAGGTGCCTATGATGCTGGAGGATCCTGCTGTGCCTGTGGCGCTAATGGTACCTGTGGTATCACCAGTGTCCTACTACTTTGTTAATCAACCTAAGGAATCTGTCCATGTACTGGAACCTGTCTGGCCACTTGGACATGTCTGTGTCTCTGTCTGGCCCACTCTGCACCAACTCTAATAGGAGCATAACCCTAAGGTACCTGTGCCTATGCTAATCTCTATCTCAGCTACCTGAATCCACCACCTTGGCCTCTAACATGTCCGCCCCTCATCCAAGGTTCTGCAACTCTCTGTGCTCTAGGATCCCTTGGTGCCCTCTGAACCCTTTGTCTCCGAGGTCTCCTACCATTTTCACCATCATCAAAATCATATCTATCATCATCTTAAAGCTCATCCACATCAGGAATAGGCTCTATTGGGTCTGTAAATCTGACAAAGTGATGTCGCAGAAACCACTCTTGATACTTGGCCGACATGCCTGCATCTGCTACATGCGTCATCATATCCCACATAGCATAAACAAACTGATCAATCTTTAAGTAGGCCAACTGATAGTCAACCTATGCTCCTCACATTGATCTCTTGGTCTATATTCTAGTGTAAAGTGCCATACCCTGAGGCATGTCCTGAACCCGACCGTACTAACGGAGCACTCTCCCAAAGAAAAATCTCTTAATAACTAGTGGTGATTGGTCGATCATTGATCAAGGAGAAAACATGTATGGCAACTCATCATCATCCTCTCACCAACTCTCACAAAGCATATATGGTCTCTACATGACCTAATCTATATCATCAATAGTGCATCTCCAAAAATCAACCTTTCCCAGATGATGTTGGACAACCATGCCATCATACAAAAATGCATACAGATACCCTCATGCCCACACTCGTGATGAAACTGGTCTTGTGATAGGGATATGCTCCCAAGTCCACAACTATAATAACACTACACCTACTGAAATAGCTACACTGTGCCTATATACAACTTCACGCAAATTATGATATAATTGCACTAATATAAAATAACCCCAATCAAATCTCTAAGGATATGCAATCAAATCCTCCAATATCCGGCCCCATCCGACTACAAAGCCACATCCTCTCCTATCTAGAAGAAGTAATCCTCCAATTACAACTCCTAACAATGCTGGAAAAGTAGGAAAAAAGGAAAACTATTCCCAAGTAATACAATCATCATCAATGGTGTTGTCTCCAAACACCCGTCTGCATACACTGCTATCATACACTAAATCATAATACACCCGCTCTCCATGAGTCAAGATCCTAAATAATCTATATACATCCTCAGGCATGATAGTCATCTCACTAAGGGGTAGATGAAATGTATTATGGTCAGAATTCCATCACTCTACCATAGCTATCATAAGACCTTAGTTCAGCTGAAAACAAGGGATATCTAGTAGGAAACTGAGACCACATATCTCAATAGTCCACCGCTTGGGCACCATGAGCTCATCAACTAAATCCAAAATCCAAGACGCTACACCTTGTATCCATAACTTACGATAATTTTCCTACATTTTGAAACAAAGTGAATCATATTAGTCTTTCTATTGGTGGATTATTCTACGTCAATAAAACATATTAAATCTATCCTTTCTCTTTTTTGAGCACATCAACGTATTGCTCCTAACCTCTAGATCTTGAGACACAAGGACAATTTGTAATCATTTTAATCAATTTGAATGACATATCAAACATTCATCAATATGAATTTTCTAATATCCTAAACACTAAGTGACATCCTAGACCTACATTTTCTAGCTTGGAATTTAATTGAGTTATGTGGCCGATCGATCGAAAGGACATCATCAATTTTCAAACTTCATGGTAGGCGGCACTTTAATAAGTGTACGTAGTTTTTTAAGCCCCATGATGTTTAAATTATTACACATAGCACTTTAATCATTAGAGGTGGTGCTTTTCTAAGCAGGCGGCCTTTTAAAGTTCTACACAGCTTTTTAAGTATCCTAAGCGGCCTTTAAAAAACTAGGATTTTCTAGGCGGCTTTTGGCTATTTGGGTTGTATTTTTGACCTAATTCTTAGGTGGCTAAGAATTTCTCCTACGCGGCTTTTCAATGCATGGAGGTGGATTTTCTTAGCCCTAAGCAGCTCTTTAACTATCCTACGTGGATTTTTACTAATTTCTACCTAGAAAGCATTAAAAACATATATTAAATGCTATTTAATGAGAAATAAATGCACTAGGAAGGTTTGAACCACTCATCGGAGGCCCATAGTAAGGAGGTCTCTGATATCAATGCAATCTCTTAAACCTATGCTCTCAAATGAGGACCACCATCGCTGTCAATCGTTAGAGGATCAAAGAAAAATATCAATAGCAAAAAGTGAAAATGAATAGTAAATTTGGGTTTTTCAACCTATTTAAGCTATTTTACCCTAATTTTGTGAGATTTTTGACCTGATAAGACCAAATTTGCATATTCTACACACTGGGGCATTTGCTCGGCATCTTTCAACATCATTATTTATCAGAAATGCAATCATCTTGGATCTATTCTATCAACAGTATTCATCAAATTTTTCACATCTAAGATCAATATGATTTCATTTCTGATGGGGCATCATCATGTCATCCAACGGGGATTCTACATCATATCTTATATCAAAATTAGGCCATTAAAAATTCAAACTTTTATCAGTGGGACATCAAATCAAGTTTCAAATCAAGGCATCGAATCAGAGTTTCAAATAAAAGTCTTAAATCAAAGTTTCAAATCAGAGCATCAAATCAGAGTTTCAAATCAGAGCATCGAATCAGGGTTTCAAATCAGAGTTTCAAATTAGAGTTTCATATTAGGGTTTCATATCAGAGTTTCATATCACATTTTCATATCTCTCAATCAGCTCATCAGTATCAAATCAATGATCAGGACATCAAGTTTTCTTTGAATCAATGCGCTTCACACATTAATTCAAAGAGGGGCATTTGTAGACACCTAAATTTGACCAGGTGTATCTTAAGCATTCAAAATTGTAAATCATAGCCAAAAGCCTCAAATCTCATCTCAATGCATTAAAATGGATCAAATCAAATGGATATTTATCAAGCAAAGTGGACAAAAATAAAATTAAATCAAAGGATTAAATAATCATGAAATCAAATAATTAAATTCAAGCCTAAAAGGGATTAATAAAAAATATGCAATTGATTTTAATCAATTAATTATATAGTTTAAATCCACTAGTAAATTTGGCATCGATTTGCGACGGCTATGTGTTGCAATTGTGATGGATATGTGTTGCAATTGCGACAGTAGTAGACGTCGCTATTTTTTAGTCACAAACTATGACATTTTCCCTTGTTCGTTGCAATTGCGACTTCAATCCGTCGCTATGCAGCCCACTCATTGTAACATTAACCTCGTCGTAATTGCTTGGTTTATCATCGCAATTGTAATGAAAACCAAATCACTTACGACGCCCTTGCTGACATTGTGACTTCATTGCGGCATCGCCAAAATAGGAAATTTGTCGTATTGATTTGTTTTGGCATCGCAATTGTGACTCATGCCTTGGCAATTGTGACTCATGGCCGATGTAAATGCGATGGGTGTGGGCGTCGCTCATACAGCACCCCCGTCGCAATCGTTGTGGGCGTCGCAATTGTGACGAACGCAAAATAAAATTAAAAAAAAATTTATATATTATATATTATAACATATTATAACATATTATATATTATATTATAAATTATAACATATTATATATTATATTATATTATATTATATTATATTATATATTATAAATTATATTATATTATATTATATATTATAACATATTATATATATATTATATATATTATAACATATTATATATTATATTATAAATTATAACATATTATATATTATATTTTTACTCTGAGTGGAGATATAGAACAGAAGTTCACCTAAGGCTGCCATAGAAAATCTTCTTAGTTTTTCCTTCTTATCTCGAAGAGCATCAGTTAGCACTGAAACTATACCTGAACTTGCCACTTCATCTTCAATAATAGTTGCATGTCGAATCAACAAACCCATTACTGAAATAAGCTGAACATGCAAAGCAGTTGGTTTAGATATTCTCAGCATCTTAACAAGCATGGACAATACTGAACCATTGGTTAAGATGTTGGCTGCTTCCACATTGCTACTTAGGGTTTCCAAGTATTT
>MU227882.1:112820-124869 GCA_018584345.1 Thuja plicata | reverse complement strand
CACTTGAATAAGGACAGTCACTGTAAAGACAACATGATAATGTACACTTACAGTGAGTGTACATTATCATGACAACATGATAATGTACACTTATAGTGAGTGTACATTATCATGTTGTCTTTAGAGTGACTTTAATGAACAATGATCTTCTCTTTTTCAAGCTGATAAACAAAGTATCCCCCAAAATTGTAGTCTCATGGACTGCAATGAAATCATAGTGTAGTTTAAGAGCTTTTAAGGAATTTCAATAAAATGTCAAAATAGGTAGTCGAGATTTTAAAGCCTGACTACATGATATAGATTTGAACTGAACACTTGTAATCGATTTGCAAGGAAAATAAGAATTTTTGGAGAGCACTTAGTATTTAGTCAGGATTTTAAAGTTCGACTACCTGTTTTGACATTTTTTTATAAATAAAAATGCCTTGCAAACAAAGATTAAAACCCTGACTTAGGGAAAATCTCAAACATTTTGTGATTGCATTCTCTTAAACAAACTGCATATTTCTCTTAACTAGTTACTATTTTTATTAAGGATGCATTTTGAGCTTGCAATGATGAAAACAAAGCCCAACCAATGCATTTTTTATGCCAAACTTGAAGGAGAATGACATTTGCAGAGTTTGTAGTCATTTTTGACTCTCCAAACAATGGAAATTCGAAGAGAATACCTGGACTTCTTCTCTTCCTGCACGCAAATAATATATGGATGCTTTAGTTCAAAGCCCTGGCCGCAGAAAACTCCTTGACAGACAACGGATGCAAAATCCCCTTTTGGAGAGCACCTAGTATTTAGTCGGGCTTTTCAAGTTCAACTACCTATTTTAACATTCTTTTATAAATCAAAATGCCTTGCAAACAAAGATTAAAACCCTAACTTAGGGAAAATCTCAAACATTTTGTGATTGCATTCTCTTAAACAAAGTGTGTATTTCTCTTAACTAGTTACTATTTTTATTAAGGATGCATTTTGAGCTTGTAATGCTGAAAACGAAGCCCAACCAAGTCATTTTTTATGCCAAACTTGAAGGAGAATGACGTTTGCAAAGTTTGTAGTCATTTTTGACTCTCCAAACAATGGAAATTTGAAGGGAATACCTGGACTTCTTCTCTTCCTGCGCGCAAATAATGGATGCTTTAGTTGAAAGCCCTGGCCGCAGAAAACTCCTCGATGGACAACGGATGCAAAATCCCCTTCTGGCGCTAAATGACCAACATTTTCTTTTTATTTTTTTCTTATATCCCGTTAATGTCGCTATTGCGACGTTAGTCTTCACTGTAGTCGCAATTATGATGTTTTTGGGTTATAATTGAAAAAAAAAACCCAAAATCATATAACATTTGGCCATTGTCTCAAATTGTCATCGCAATTTCACCCCAAATGTATTAGTGATCAAAAAGATCAAATCTAACCCTTTCACCATTACATGGATAAATTAATTAAATGATTGATTTATTTAATTCCTAATTTCTTTGAGGACAAACAACCAATTTTCCCTCCATTTGGAAACACCTCAAAGCTTTTGACTCAACCAAAGCTTGATCATGATCAACTCACTCTACCCCTACCCTTGGGAAATTGCTATAAATACAAGCCATTTTCTTTGTGTTTGGGATCCAAGAATTTCAAGAGAAAAGCATCCTTATTATAGGCATTTGGAGAGCATTTGAGAGCTTTTGATAATATTTCAGTATTTGTATAGCATTTAGAATATCATGTTTAGAAGCATTTTTTGGTTTTATAACATATCTTGGAGCATTTTGAGCTAGATTAAAGCATTGTTTATCATTTTATTCTCATTCTAGGATTGTCCTTGAGAGAGATTAAGACTAAGAGCTCTCTTAACAAAGCTTAGATAGAGAACCATGAGATGTCATGGGTTTTAAAATTCAATTCTTAGATTAAATAGCATTTTCTTTCCATAGAGTTATTGTTTCTAATCCGAATTTCATGAAGGTGTGATCTCTCTCACACACACACACACACACACCTGGTTTGCCTCTTGAGACCCGATGACATGTAATTGATTAAATGTTTGATAATGTTAAGTTGAGGATAATGCAAAACATTAAATCATTTAATGGTTTGTATTGTCATTGATGTCAACTTGATATCATCTGTACGGTCATGTATATAATGCCAAAGACTTCAGAGAATCAATGGAACAAAGATTATACCTTCAGCAATGCATAATAGTCAAGTATTCACTAAGTGACAGATAACACTAATGCAGTGCACACCATCGGAAAAGGCAAAGAACCAAAGTCACAGTGATACCCGATGAGTAGAAGATAGTATTGCCTGACAAAGAAAAATCACAGGATGCCCGACGAGCTGAGAATAGAGTTTCCCAAAGAGTAAAATCCAATGATGCCTGATAGATGGAGATCCCAAATCTGACTAGAGTCACACTAATAGAACTGACAGTTGTCAACAATGACTAACTGCAGAGTTGACTGACAGAACAGAGAGTTCAGAAAATGACAAAATATCTAGCTAGGAAGAGCTAAAGATAGACTTAACTAGTTGTTTTCATTGTTTTATTTGACCAGAGTTAAGTGATTGATTTAAAGAATATTTGTACAGTTGGTAAAAAGATAACTATGTGATAAATCAAGAGTTAAGCTTTAAATCAGATTTCCTGGATTTTTTTCATGCAAAGAATCAAGAATTAAGAATCAAGAAATGGTGAATATCATGTCTATATAAGAGACAAGATTAATTCATTTCCGCATAATCACAAAGAGGGGGAGTGAATAGAAAGATGATGTTGAAGAGAAACTAATGAAGGATAACTTCATACAATCCTAATCAATCAAGCTGAAGGAGAGCTAAAGAATTTTGTAGACACCAACGAACAGTGAAGCATAGCATCACAGAGAAGAAAGTGTGGAGCACAAAGAATTGAATTGATACATTGATTAGAGAGGTAAGTGTAATTAAATAGATATAAAAATATATAATTCAAGTTGCATTAGAAACAGGTCACTATGTTTCAGTTTAACCATTGAAGCATCAAGTCTCTTAACAGAGAAGGACTTAATAGTCTTCTATATATTGAGGTACATCCCAAGGAGTGCCAAAAAGGTTGATTCATGAAAGTAGCACTAGATTTTCCTAAAGCCTATTGACAGTCTAAGAAGGAGGTTGATTCAAGGATGGTAGCAAAATGAGATGCCTGATACCAAGTGACAACCTCTATGTATAAAATCCTATAACAAGGTCACACCTAACAGAGTGTTTGTAACCTTTAACAGGGTTGGCTCCTAACAGGGCTCACTTTAGAAGAGTGAAAATTTGGGGTACCGGTCCCAATGGTTTTTCTCTTAATAGGGTTTCCACGTTAAAATCCTTGTGTTATGTGTGTGTGGTTTATTACTTTACTATTTTACATTTCACATATGCATTTATAGATTTATCGGTATACTCTGCATATTTACTGAGTGTTAGTAAATAAGTTTTATTGCTTATCGGTAATCAAGGAGAATAAGGTTAGAAAAGGAAAGCTGACAGACAGTTAATTATTATAAAGTATTTCATGACATGCATCTTGTAAGGGACATAATAATTTGAGGTTTATTTAATTGGTGGTTAGAATAAAGAAAAGTTTTTGAAGCCACTGATTCACCCCCCTCTTAGTTATTACTAACAATTGGTATCAGAGCTTGTGTGCTTAGAAGGAAGGTTTCAAGACCTAAGTCAAGATCACAAGATGAACAGACAAGATGTGTCCAAGTTGAACAAAGACAACTTTACTTTATGGCAGAGTAGGATAAGACTCCACTTATTAGGTATTGGTAATGATGTTACTCAATACTTAGATACTGGATATGTGTTGCCTACAAGAGCTTTGACAGTAGATCAATTGAGAGAGAAGCATGAGCATAACTGCATGGTTATAGAGATTTCTTCCTCACTCTCCGACGCTGAATTTGAAGATGTCAAGGATTGCAAAACTGCAAAGAAAATGTGGGACAAATTGAAGCTTGTACATGGAGGTGATACAAATGTTCTGAGAGCCAAAACAGAAATCCTTAGAGGAAAATTTGATGATCTCAAAATGAAAGAAGGAGAAAACATCACACAGCACAACACAAGAATCAAAGAGTAGTTAATAGTATACAAGGCATTGGAGGTATACTTGAAGAGGAGACAATGGTAAGTAAAATCTTAAGAACCTTACTACTTGTATATGCTATTAGAGTTTCTTTTATTCAATAAATGAGAGCAGTAGCATAAAAAATAGTTAGTCTTGATAGTTATATTGGTAGACTGGTTTCATTTGAGATGATTAACTTTGATAATAATGTCTTACCAAACTTAGAGTTTGTATTTAAGTCCTCTATGAGAATAACCAAATCAAGTCAAAGACACACATCTAGAAGAGATAGTGAAAGTGAAAGTGAAGAAGAAGATCTAGATGAAATAGAAGCACTCATGGCAAGGAGAATGTAGAGAGGAAAAGGTAAATACAAAGGCAAGTTACCACTTATATGCTTTAATTGTAGAGAGATTGGACACTTTGCTATAAGATGTCCTAACATAAGAAAAGATGAAAAAGGTAATGACAAATCTTTTGAGAAGAAATCTGACACAGGTGATAACAAGGATTATAGAAGTTACCAAAAATCAGAAAGAAGAGATACCGGAGACTATAGGGATTAAGGCAAGAAGGCTAGCTACCTAGCTGCTTGCAAAGATGAAGATACTGACACCGGACCTGATGCAGACATCAAGATGGTATTTGTAGCTATGAAAGATGTTTCAGATGAATATGAAAGGTATGTAGAAACTACACTCATATCTAAGGTTAGCAAGAATGACATCCAGATTATAGATAGTGGTTGCACTCACCACATGACTATAGACAAAGAAAATTTTAATACTTTTGAGTATTATAATGGTGGTACAGTAAGAATGGTTAATAATACACCTTGTTCGGTTGAAGGTAAAGGAACTATAATGTTGAATAACCTGATTAAATGTGAAAATACTTATTGGGTAAAAGGATTGAATTATAAACTGTTGAGTGTTTCTCAGCTGAATAATTTAGGTCACAGAGTAGCATTTGAGAACAAGAAGGCAAAGATCTCAATGAATCAGGAAAACTAATTGGTACCAATGAATAGACTAAAGGTAACCTATTATATCTGAATGATACTAACACCACTTTCTTAATGACTAGAAACGAAGACATATTGTTGTGGCACAAAAGATTGTGTCATGCAAATTTTGACAACATGATAAAAATAAGTAGAAGAAGAAATGTAAGAGGCTTATCAATGATGACAAAGCCAGACAACATCATGTGCAAAAATTATCAAAAAGGTAAAATGACAAAGTCTAGTTTCAAAAGTAAAACCCATACATCTAATGATATTCTAGAATTAGTCCATACTGATTTATGTGGACCTATGAGGACAAAGATCTATTATGGAGATAGATATTTTATTCTCTTTGTTGATGATTACTCTAGAATGATGACACTTATGTTTCTAAAAGATAAATCTGAAGCATTTAAGATGTTTAAATGGTATAAGGCTATGGTAGAAAAACAAAGTGGTAAGGATTTGAAATGTTTGAGATCAGATAGAGGAGGAGAATTTATATAAGATAAATTCACTAATTTCTGTAATGAGCATGGTATAAAGAGACAAGTTTTTGCACCAAGAACACCACAACAAAATGGGATTGCTGAGAGAAGGAACATATCAATAGTTGATTGTGCAAGCACACTGATGATAGAGAAAAACATCACCCAAACATTCTGGAGGGAAGCTGTCAGCACTACTATTTATACACTAAATAGAGTAAAATTGAAAAAGGACATAAAGAAGACACCTTATGAGCTATGGTATGGTAAAACACACAATATAAGTTACTTCAAGATCTTTGGTACTCAATGTTATGTCTTAAAGGATGATAGAAATGGAAAGCTTGATGCCAAAAGTGATGAAGGTATTTTTCTAGGGTATTCTACCAAAAGAAAATCTTTTAAATGTCTTATCAAGGCCTCTAACAAAATAGTTGAAAGTGAAAATGTAAAGATTGATGAGTTGTAGAAAAGAATGAGCTAGAAAGCACAAAATAACTAGAGGAATACAACAAGTTTGTATATTGTGAAGAACCCAACACTCTACCCAAGCAACAGTGCTTAATCCTAGAACAACAAATGTTGCAACCGATGGTTAGACTACTGTTATCGATGGTCAAGATAATGATCAAGAAAATGTGCAAGGTAATGAACAACAGAATGAAGATCAGGAAAATGATCAAGCTCATAGACAAAGAACTATACATGTACATGAAAGATATGTAAGAAGGAACCATCTAGAGATATAGATCATAGGAGATAAGAAAGCTAGTACAAGAACAAGAAGTAAGTCTTTAACGTCAAATTGTTTAATTTGTGAGTTTGAGCCAAAGTCTATCAATGTTGCACTACATAATGAAGAATGGATAAGTGCTATGAATGATGAGATTTAGTAGATTGAGAAGAACAAAATATGGTCACTTGTGGCAAGACCAGATGAAAAGAATGTCATCGGTACAAAATGGATATTCAGGAATAAGATGAACAAGAATGGTGAAGTCACAAGGAATAAAGAAAGACTAGTATGCAAGGGGTATGCACAAGAAGAAGGTATAGACTATGGAGAAGAATTTGTACCCATTGCTAGGCTAGAAGGAGTAAGAATACTACTTTCTTATGCTTCATTCAAAGGATTAAAAGTATATCAAATGGATGTCAAGTTAGTATTCCTAAATAGAATACTTGAAGAAGATGTATACATTGAGAAACTAGAAGGGTTGTAGATCCAGACAAGAGGAACATTGTATGTAGACTTCACAAAGCATTGTATGGATTAAAACAAGCTCCTAGATCCTGGTATGAGTGACTTCATTCCTATCTAATAAGTATTGGATTCACAAGGACTAGTGAAAACAATAATCTTTATTTGAAAGAAGATACTGATGCTAACACTTTGATTGCTGAAATATTTGTTGATGACATCATATTGGAGGAAATGATATGCTATGCAAATAATTCTAATGAGATGAGAAAAGAATTCAAGATTTCTATGTTTGGAGAGATCAAGTTCTTTCTTGGTCTATAGATCATTCCTCAAAGTGAAGGTATTTTCATTACACAGTCCAAATGCATCAAAGAGGTCCTGAAAATATTCAAGATGGAAGATCCCAAACCAATTGGAACACCGATGGCTACTAGATGTAAGTTAACAAAGGAAGACAAGAAAACAGAGGTAAATCAGACTTTGTACAGATCAATGATTGGAAAAATCATGTATGTTGTACACACTAGACTAGATATTGCACATGCAGTAGGAATTGTAGCTAGATTTTTTGCTAACCCTAGGGAATCACATATGACTGATGTGAAAAGAATCCTAAGATATATAAAGAATATTGAGGAATTTAGATTATGGTATAAAAGAGAAGGCAAATTTGAACTAAAAGTGTTTACCGACACTGATTGGGCTAGAAATCTTGATGACCAGAAGAGCACAATTGGAGGAGAATTCTTTATGGGTGACAAACTTGTCACATGGATTAGCAAGAAGTAGGGATGCATCTCATAGTCTACTGTAGAAGAAGAATATGTTGTTGCTGCTACAAATTGCTCAAATGTTGCATGGATCAAATAGTTACTGGAAGGTATACATATGAATATCTCAGAACCAGTGATTATCTATTGTGATAACACCAGTGCAATAAATATTTCCAATAATCCAATGATGCATTTCAAGATTAAACACATTGCAATCAAGTATCATTATTTAAGAGAACAAGTTCAAGAAAAAGAGGTGATACTTGAGTATGTGCAATCAAAAGAACAATTAGCTGATATCTTCACCAAGCCACTGCTCAAGGATACATTTGAGTACCTGAGAAAGAGACTAGGGGTCAAACCCTTGTCTACCAATTAGTAAAATACTGAAGGTTGCATCAACCTATATCTTATCAGCATATCATTCATGTTGATGTGAGCAAAAGATGAACTTCAAAGCTATATCTATATACACAAAGGTATATATCAGAATTGAGCACCAGAGAATATTGTTGTATTGCAAATGGATAAGGGAAATTCAAGGAATCTATTATGGATGGAGAGAAAAGACCACTTGACATTAATGTTAGATATCTATGAGATATTTTTTTGGCATTATTTTCAAAGAGAGAGAAAGTTTCCATATTATCGCAGTCTTAAAAAAAAAGAAAAAGATTATCCATTATCAAATTACTCTAACAGGGAGAGATCATATCCATAGGGAGATAAAATTGTATGAAAGATTATACTGTTGGAAATACAATAATGGGAAAGCAAGATAATGAGAGGGGGGGGTGAATCAAATCTTCAAAATTAAACACCTAAAATAAGTTGATCCACATTCATACATAAATGAATCTAATGTAATCTCAAATAGAATCCACACCATAAAATAAGTAACACATTACACAATAAATTGGTAACCCAGAAACCCAAACAGGTAAAACTGGGGTGGGGATGACACCCACAAAATTATCCACTACTACAGCAATAAAGTGTACCGGTTAAGGTTACAATGTTTGATTACAAAATGTAATCTACCCTATGAAAGGTCTACTCTGTTAAAAGCTTTAGATCATTACAATCTACCTTGTTAAAGTATTTAAACTTACAATGAAGTAAGCACTTTGTTAAGAGATAAATAAAGGCTTGCTAAAACCACTCTGTTAAGAGATTTTCACCTGATACAATGATTAAAAAGTCTCAAGTATTGATCCTTTGATATGCACTCTGATGCTGATGACGGATCTCCTCTTTTTAGTATCTCTTCTGATCTTATAATCTGATATACCTTTACTCTGTTGTTCAGTGTGTTATGCTCTACTTGATCTCTACTCCTTTGTGCATTTCTCTTCAAAATGCAATCACTTCAACAATTGCTCTTCGGCCTCTTGCACATTCAAAATAGGGTTTCAAAGAAACCTAATATATCTATATAGATCTGACAGTGAGATCTAGATCAATGATCAAGATCCAATACCCATACTATGATGGTATTACAATTAATTCTTACAATGAGTAATGCATAAGATAAAAAAATTAAATGCATAATTAACTCCGTATAAGAATATTAAATGCACACATAAGTCTGCCCAAAAAGCTTATACAAGTTGGTCGGATCACTTTTCCTTGAAGTTTGTATCATTCCTGACAAGTATAGAAAAACTGTCCTACTCGGAACTTGACTGTATGTCGCTCGACACTTAATATCCCTGTGTCCCTCTTGGCTTGGCAAAGTAACTCAACTCGGCAATGTAACTAGGCATACTAAAAAATTGCTCGGCAATGTTGCTCAGCCTTGTATAGTTTTAGCTCGACCATAGTGATAGCCAACTAAAACTGCATAATGAAATGACTAAGTGTTGGGCACTAATCATCAACAAAACTTAGAGATTAACAATCTCCCCCTTTGATATTAGTGGCAAAAACACTTATCATTACTTCTGTACATTTCATCAAAATATTTCCTAATTACGTTAAGTACTCCCCCTAGGAATATAGTTATACAAAAAGTTTACAATGCCTTCAAAAATTATATACAAGTGTACCTTTGCTATACTGATGTATCCTTTCATAACTGCTTACCAAATTCCTTACTAACTTCCTCCTTCTGTAGCACTAACTTTCCCCTTGTTTTTGTTAGTGATTGCTGGTGGGGTTAAGTTGTACTTATCCAAAAATTGTTTATGAAGTTGCAGGGTGGATTCAAATGTTGTATCCCAGCTTTCCTTTGCAACCTTCATAACTTCTATTTTTATTTCTAGCTTGGTATCTAGACTCACTAAACATTCTACAGTTGATAGATTTGCACTGCTCTGTGATAACTCCTTAGCTTTTGAGAGTTCCTTCTGTATTACCTTCAAATGAGGCAATGAGCTTGTCTGAATAGTTATCAACTTGGCCCTTATGCGACCATCTTCAGCCATAAGCTTAGCTATTCTCCTTTGTGCATTTATCAACTTATTAAAATGTAAAGAACTAGATGTAGTATCTTTACCTAAAGTTGCACCAGTTGATCTCAAATCTAACTATAGCTTCCCAACAAGCTGTAAATTATCCTTTGTGAAAAATTCAACATCACATAATTTCCTATACAAAGAATAAACATTAGCTGTAACTTTCTCTAAGATTTCTACAAGAACAGAAAGTTCAACCTATTTTGTTGCTATCTCTTCTGAGATCTTCTCTAGAAATTTGCTCTCAAATCTTCACCGAAACCATTGTAGAAGCTTCTCATTACTGTCTATGTCCTCATCTGTGGTGCGGAAGCACTCGAATCATGCAAATTATGGCAAATTCCTTAATGTTTTAATGTCATAAGTTTTGGCAATATCACGCCACATGTAACGAGAATCTTGTGTTCTTAAAGAACTGCCAAATAATCATAAATGTAACTGATAGTTGGGTAATTAATAAGTATGTTGTAATCGATAGGAGTTAAAAGATGATCAATCATTTGTAACCACCCTAATTATAAAATGGGCCAAGTGAAGTGAGTAGAGAGAGCTATGAGAGATAGTTTGAAAGAGGAAAGAAAAAAGTGAAAAAGAATGGGGGCTCTCTGGTGGCAGCCAGAGAGCCATGCAGAAAATGTAACTGCCGTGTTAATGTAATGAAGTTATTTTTTCAGTGTTTCAGTTATGCTATGTGTGTTGTGTCAACAGTTCTTGTAGTCGAGTCTATGAGTTATTGTTAATCAATATTGGCATTATCAAGAAAATGATGAAGTTTGTTCAGACCATACCCCGCATGGGATAAAAGGTGGTGAGCATGAGACCAAATCCTGCATCGAAACCTATATCATCCAGCCATGGTGATGATTCATGCGCCCATTGTTATCAGTCTGTGTTTATTAAAAACTGTTATAGTATGCATGCAAGGATATCGGATAGTTCATGTAAGTGGTTAGGCCGCGCAAAGAAGTTGTTACTTGCATGTTCGGTTGATGGTGAGACCCGCTATCAACAAGGTGGTGGTGTAGTTGAAGCTGCAAAGGAGAGAATAAGTCCACCAAGATATGTGAAGATAGAATGGCTGAATGGTATCGAAGACCATTATGTTTGAGCTCTTGCCTTTGTCAACTCGGGTTCTGCAAAGCAGAAAGGTGACAAGCTAGTTATGTCACATGGTGACTGAGTGTCCATGTTACAACAGTCACCTAGGGAAGGGACCCGCGAGCTTACTATGTTTTGACGCGGTATTTTGGTAATAGACACAAAGGTGGTGGATTCAGTTTTCAGCGAACAATGTCTTTCGAGTGTTAATGGATTCATGCCCATGTGGAAGCCGAGAGCCTTGAGGCCATAGTCATCATTTGGGAAGAGAAACGAGTGGAATTTGCATAGGAGTTTTGTATGTGGAAGGACTTTAGATGTTGGAGGTAGTTCTTGAGGTATCGAGCGATAGCAAGAGAAATGCATGTCGTGTTTGGACAGACCCGTGAGAGAGGGAGAGGATAGCAGTGTTAGTTGATGCCATACAATGCCCGCAAGCAGCTGGTTGCAGAGATATTATGTATCATGCCAGTGTCGACATCAATATCCAGTTCAGCCATCAAGATGCAAAGAAGGTGGGATATGGGATGTCAATCCCAAAGCGGCATCGTAAGATGGCTATTTGAAAGGTGGAGAGTTTGTTCTCACTACAAAGGCTGAGCTATGTGAGTTTGTCATTGTGGTAAATGGAATTAATGACCATAAATTGTCATTGAAGGGAGTTGGTTAGTAAAAGAAACACCAACTATGCGTGACTCAAGGTTCTCATATGCAGATTGAAGAAGGATAATGAAAGAGTTTGCGGTGTTGAGAATGTGTGAAGATATGCTCCACATCAGAATGGTATCAGAGCGAGCGAAAGATTTGGGCAGGGTAGAGTTTGTGATGTTTCAAAGAATGGTTGCAAGATTGATCCATCGGAGCTGCAGCAGAACAAAGATGTTCTTGTGTGAAGATCTCATGAGCAGAGGTCTTGGTATTGTC
>MU227882.1:25401-61191 GCA_018584345.1 Thuja plicata | reverse complement strand
TAAATACAAACACATAAATTAAATGCCACAAGTCGGCCAACAACAACAATTAAATGCCCAAAATTGATGTCTTAGTAAAATCACAATATCTCCTAGCTCCAGATGAATTAGGACTCGTGCTTCAAACTATAGGTAGAAATCTAGGCCCTCTTCAATCTCTGAAATTTTCATCCTCTAACTCTTTGTAGAAAATTACTTATACGGCCTGTAATAGGCACCAAATTCCTAAGCAAGGCCGAGCTCCTCCCAGTCCATGCCAAGCAACCAAGACCATGCAAAGTTCCATTAAATACATCAAAACCAATTACCCAAGACCCAAGTAGGTCCACACAACTCTAACAAATCCCTCACACATGAAAATAAGTCCACACAACTCCATCAAATCTCCCAAACATGCAGGATAGCCAACTACCCTAGGATGCTCCTACATCAGATAACCACTTCAATAATATGCTACAGATCTTCAAACTTTATTTCTAATCTTGAAACCTATCTAGTACAATTTTTCTATATCCCTTGACTAAAAACTATACAAATGCTTACAATAGTCGATTTTCCAGCCTATTTCAATGATCTTGAGAATCCTTTTATAGAAGAGGATTGCAACAAGCTACTGATAAATTGGATAAAAGAAAAAAGTATGACTCATACAAAAGACAAAAGTGAAGTGATAACCACTTTGTTACAAGATTTTTCCAAGTATTTTGTCTTCTAACTACATAATCCTTGCAACTACTTTAAACTTATTCTGAGCCTGCCATATGGAAATTGTTGCCTCTGTTTCCTAAGGCTAAGATCTTTTGTTTCTTTTATCCATCTCAAAATGTTGAGAAACTGACATCTAATGAAAATCACAGAATATCCTTTTCATCTTTGGTACCTACATAGTATCTATCCTTCTTTATCCATTAACTCGACCTTTCTTCAAAATATTTTCATGGCCTTACGACTGAAAATAGACAATATGATCTATCCATCTACCACTCTTATATGATTTTGCACCATTATGAACAAGAAACCCTCTATGTTGATTTAAAATTTGAAATATTGTTATAATGGTCACAAGTGTTGTGAAATATTAGATCAACTACCCAGAAATAGTCCTTATTCTCATTTTAAAACAAGACCGTTGATCAACTCTAAGTACTTGGGCCCTTAAATATGACTCTTCCAGGTGTCACCATGGCACAAATCCTTAAGAATTAGATCTTGATCACTTTATCTTTAAGCCTTTACTCTTGTCATTGGATGAGAAGCAACTAAACTATGCCTTAACTTATTCATAAATTGGAAACACTTGTCCCACAGAGCTCCATCTGGCATATAAAAAATGGCCCTGAAAAATCCTTATTGTCCTCTAACCTACACTAAGCGGGTTGGACACATGTTTATCAGTCAGAATGCCTTAAAGGTTAAAAACTTTCATCTTATCCTTTGAGTGTTCGCGTTGATCGTAGATCTCCATAAAACTTATTGTCTCTTTACCCACCTTTGAAATGTCACAAATGATGACATCAATAAAGCTACATGGTGATCACACATGATGCCTTGATCAGTAAAGAACTTTATCTTGTGCATTAAGGTAAAGTTCCCACCATTGATCTGATGAAAATTGAATTTCCTTTAACTCATTTCCATTTGTGTAAACCTGGTCCCGCCATCCGTGACACGTCAGCTAGGTGTGTTGCCTTGATTGTTAAAAAAATTCATCTTGCACATTGAGGCTTCACACAGGCTGTCCGATCAAGCTTAACCTTTACTTTAGCTTTTAACCTGTCTTTCAAATCTGAGTTAATATTTTCCTTTTATCTCCAAGTCACTAGATAAATTTTCTAACCTTGGTCACTTCTAGAGATCTTGCGACCACCACAAGATCTATATATCCTCAGAACATGGGGCATCATCGTGTCAAATCTCAGAAAACCTAACTTAGCCTTTGAACTAGAAATTCTTTAACTTTGATTCTATCTAGAGATCACTCGACAATTGAGTCTCTGAATCACTGAATGAAATCTTTAACTTGAGTTAGATTCAGAGATCAATCGCAGGCCGTAGGAATGAAACATGATCGATGATCAGTGCTGAATGTATGATTCATCTTGTACTTTCTCATTTATTTCCAAGGTCATGCACCAACCCTTGATCTTTTCACTGATGAATGGTCTGAAAAACCTCCGTGCAAACTGCATCTAAACCTTGAGTTGTCTTGCCTGACTCAGATTAGATCTAGAGATTCACTGACTAAAGAGATCTCTAGTTCATGGATTTATTTATATACCTAAAGTTTCATTATGAGATTATGCGTAGACCACAAGATCATCATTGCATCTAGGGTCTAGACTTAATCTCAGAAAACTACACCTTAACTTTATCTTGACTCGAGTTCATTTGGAGATTGTGCTACTAAAGGAAAATCATGATCATGAACAGTTAACTTTAACTCTTGGTTAGATTTGGATATCATACAACAAAGAGGCATCGCTAAAACACTAATTTTAGCTTGACCAGATGTGTCTGAACCATAGTTTTATCTAGAGATTGGCAGATAACTAAAAATCCAAGTCTCTAAAACAATTCTTAACCTTAGAGTCTATTCAGAGATCATGCGCATGCCTTAGATCTTGATCTCAATCAATGATTAATGCTTAATCTCCCAATATTATTATACTTGATCAATTCATATATAAATCACGTAACAACCCTTGATCTTAAATAGCATCAACAGTTTACACCTAATCTCATAAGAAACTTAACTTGACTCGGCCTTGATCATAGGTTCATTATGAGATTACGAGATAACTAGATTGCCAAGTTGCTAAAAGAAATCATTGACCATGGGTTTATCCATAGATCTAGTGCAAGACACATGATCATAACCTAAATAGAACTTGACAAACGACCCTCCCTGAATCTCCTAATGTTTGATCTAACCTCATCTTTATCCAGCAATCATGCACCAACTACACATCTCTATCGAGATCGATGGCCTACGCTAAATCTCCAATTACATTAAGCATAATCCTTTGTGTTCCAAGGTTGGGAGATAAAGGCCTTCACCAGATAAAATAATATTCATTGGCCATGCACATGACATAAAAATTGTTAAGTGGCTTTAAAATGATAATGTCAAAATAGAACATGTCTTGAAGGGTTAGGGTTTTCAAACCAAAGAACTCAGAACTTGAACACACAACAAATAGGACTTAAAAAAAATAAAACCCTGCTCAGGGTTTGAAACACATGAATTATTAATGGGGAATTTTTTTTTGTATCCCTAAAAGAGTGGAACACAATTTTGGTGCTATGGTTTTCTAAAATGACGAAGTCCAGGAAGTAGTTTATTGAGTACATAAGTAAAATTTTGTGTCGCAATCACTATTTATGATGAACTATGTCATGCAATCTTAGATGAAGGTATTTTGGTATATGATAGACCTTATGTTAAGGTTTATGATATTTTGGAGTTCATAGATAAAATTTACAGATGATTGAAGTCATGTGAAGACAGTGTAGCAAGGAGACAAAGCACTTGAACAATAACAAAGGTTGAGGGAGTGTAATGCCAAATCCAAATGTGATAAGTTAGATTTTGATAAGGTATTTACCTAGCTTTGGTAATGTATGATCTCCAACTTTGTATTTGAGTTTTGTATAAGTTTTGATCATGTTTTGTGATGTACTTTTTAGTTGAATGAGTATGAGATAAAGTATATATATAGAGAGATTTTGAGAAAAAAAGTATGGAAAGTGGAATGAATAAATGGATGAATACATTGTGATATTAAAATATGATAGAAGGTGGTGTGAGCTACAACTAGAACTACTAAAGCATAGCAGATTCTTGTATAATTTCATTTATGATAAATCATTGTAATAGAGACAATTTTTTTGTTGTAATAGTAGTGTGCTCAATGTATACCCCTAATAGGGTTTTGTATTCCTTTAACATGGAAATGTACTAATGTAATATTTAGATCCTAATAGGGTTAATTCTCCTAATAGGGACACTATACTTTTAGTATATATTTTTTGGTATCATCCACACTGGGGTTTTCCCCATGCCAGGGTTTCCTCATGACAAAAATCATGGTGTTATGAGTTGTGTATTTTATGTTCTTTTCATTTTAGTAATTATATGGTTAAGTTATAAATTGCTGAGTTTAATTTTAAATTGTTGTAATACCAATTCACTCTCCTCTTGGTATTAGTTAATCCTAACACAATTTTATCAGGAAAATGATATCAAAGTTTAACAAAAGAACTAAAACTAAGGAAATAATATTTGTTGGTCCTCATGCGGCATCATATGACAATAGGAAAAAAATAGAAAATAAATTTTGTACATGATGCTTGTAAAGCATCATTTTCCAATAAGTTTAAATAGAAACCTTAAAGATAATAAAAATTCAAAAAGTAAGAAGTGTATACTAAGAATAAGAAGCATGTATTTCCACTAATCTAGAGATCTATGCATTCAAAAGAGCTAGAGGCATTAAATCCTCTTCCTTTACCGAATTTATTTTTAATCTCCTAAAAATGTTAGAGGTTTTCCAAATGAAGACTTCTTTAAGAATAACATTAACTTCAATAGAAAAGCATTTTCCTTCGATAATGAATCTAGAGGTCCAAAATGATTTGGTCCCCACAAAGAGGGCCTATTTCCAATCTCCTTCCTTTTTTATCTTAAAAAATATCTTTAACCTTCGACATTGCATATTTTATGTTTCTACTCAATCTGTAAAAATAATTGTCTTGAAAATCAGACCTCTTCAATGTCATATCAAAAATTAAAATTTGTTACAATCTGAAATCTAAATTGAAGATAATTAAATAATTGAAATAAAATATGATAAAACATATTCTTGCACTAAAATTCAAGGCTAGAGACTAAAACTGTCAAAAGTTGGATGCAAAATTTTTAGATAATCTCAACTTCTATCTTAGTATGGAAATCAACCCATCAGATAACCTATAATGGTAATGATTTCTTAAAGCATTTTAGTGACATAATATAAATATACATGAAGGTAAACTATAAGCACAAGGAAATAACTACTCACTTCTGATTCTACTTCACCAAACTGGCTAAAGAATTCAAAAAATAAATTTGCTTTATAAAAAAGTCATTGCAGTAGTTGTAAAATACACATAGGATGTTGTAAAATGCCAAAGCCATCTTTTTTAAAATTCCACATTATCAAATTTTACATATCAATTTCATATTAATCATCTAGAGCAATTTTTTGTTAAGAGTTACAAATTTTCCAAGAACTACATAACAAAGTTTACAACAAAAACAAATTTCACCAAAGTTTGTACCAAATGAGAAAAAATTCAACATGTGTGCTTGTTTGTACTCGTATTCTATCAATAAGGACCCATGACAATAAATTTCATCGCAAGGTTAACTGAAAGGATACAAAATATACTAGGGTAAATATATGCAATAAAAAAGAGTTTTTTAATAGGAATGGGTAAACAAGTTAAGTATTTGATAAAATAATATATTAAAAGATATATGATTAGACAAAAGAAGAATTAAAATAAAAAAATGGGCCAAATAACTTTAAAACCTCCTTAAATTGATGAAGCCTTATTGATGTGTAGGTTTTTCCAAGAAGATTGGATGCGTGCTCAAATGTGGAATTTCTCAAGCTTCAAAGGATTAGATTTTTGAGGGTTTTTGGCATTATAAGGTAATGAATCTTGATTTTGGATCTCAAATGGGAATTATTATATTTCATGAAATTTGGATGATTTGTGAAAGGGAAGAGGGTTCAATTTATAGGAAAATAGCATGGAAAATGAAGGGCTAAGATTGAAACTTTTTGAATGGATAAGATGCCCTTGGAGGTGAGCACATGTATTGTTATTCTTCAAAATCATAGCCTTATGAAAAGTGTCACAAGGAGAGTTCTTGAGAGGACATGGGGGAAAGGGGAAGATATACCATAAAGTATCATCTTGTCCCAAATCCCAAAGGTCAATCCGTTAGTATTATGACAATTTTGGGAAGAGGGAATGGGCGTCAAAGGTGTAAAAATGTGGTTGAAGGTGTAAGAGCATTTAAGGTTGAAAAGTGGGATGGAGGTTGGGATTGGAGAGGATGTGATATGAGGTTGCATTTGGTTTGGGTTAGGATTTATTACTCCATGGATTAGGATTGTGAAAATGTTTAGTGGATGATTCATCTTAGATTAGAGGGAAAGTGTGATATTTAGGAAGATGTGAGTGAAGGAGAGAGAATGAGTGGAGGTAATTTAGCTAGTTAAGTGTGATTAAATAACTTCAAAAAGGGATTAGTATGTATTAATGGGTTGGGTTGAGATAAAAATGGGTTAGGTGGTTGAGGCTTAGTTTAGTTAGGTGTTAAAGCAAGGAGCCATGTGCTCAAATTGATTTAAATATGATTTTATTTAATTAAATAAGAAGTGGATAAATGAATTAATTAAATAAAATATGTGCATTTTTTTTAATTAATAGAAGAAGGGGATTAATTGATAAAATAGCCAAGGTTGCATATTTGATCAATTGGGCTATAATTAATTAATTAAATTGATTAATGAGGGGATCAACATAGTTTAATTAAATAATAATAATAATGATAATATTTAATTAAAATTCCAAGTAGAGAACTAAATTATGGACCTTTCTTCCTTGGACATGTTTTATCCCTTTCATCTTGAACTTTGGATTTTCATTCCTTGGTGATGTGAACCCTTCATCCTTCTCACTATTCTCTATTTTTTTAGGCATCTTCATCTTCAACATCTCTACTGGGTACATCTACAAATTCACCAAGTGTACCACCCAAAGACACTCCTCTATCTTGACACAACCAACATTCCACATCTCTATTCTTGGAGAATACACCAATTCTTGAGCCCTTTCATGGGTCACCAACTTAGTCTTAGTCTCTTTCCTTGAGACCAAATTCGACTTCACTATTTGAACATCTTCCTCATGTCATTACTCTTGGCATTCAAAGCCATTCTCTATCTTCAAATTTTCTTATTAGCCTCCTCTAGTGATACCAAAAGAGTACCATGCATAGTATTATTATTTTCCTCCAAAGGAAACAACATAGTGCCTACCATAACTGACTCATCTCTCTCAATTCGTTCAATAATTGCTTCATTTTTGTCTTCACCAACATCTTCCTTCTATGATCTAACATCAGGAATGTTATCAACTCTAAGTTCTTTGTCTTCCACTTCATCATCTATATGTTTCACCTTGTGCTCTCGCCTATGAAATGGAAAACTTACTTTTTCCTTTGCTAAAATCTCTATCCCAACTTCATACGCATATATACTCTTGATGGCTGCCTTCTCCAAATCACCATCATCCCATACCAAAAAATCTTTCACTTCTTCTTGACCTTCTTCCTTGTGTTCATCTTACCTTAGGAACTCTCTCCTTACAACAAAACCTATCCTTCTTGACATCCCCCATTATGCATCATCATCCTTAAATCTATTCAACACAAAATTATCGTCATTCTTGTTGATGGTGTACGTATTATTCCAACCATCATGTCGATAAAACCTATCAGATTGCCATGCTCTTCCCAAGATAAAATTACAATCACTCAAAATCATAACAACACATTTAATAACATCATAATATGAACCAATATTAAAATAATGATATGATTGTTCTTTAATATCAATCCATTGATCATCACTTAACCCATATGCAATGTAAGGTGTCTTATGAGGTATCTTTGGAAGGTTCAAATTTTCAACCATATCTATTGAGACTATATTTTCAAGGGAACCACTATAATCTACAACCTTGCATACCTTACCCCTGCATTTGCATTGTGTTCTAAATATGGAGTCCCTTTGAGTATACCTTGCCCTCCTTTCTTCATATTTTTTCATGATGGGTGAAACTCACTCTTCTAAATCTTCAATATCTCCTTTGCAAGGATTTACTTCCTTGAATTGATACGACTATGATGCAGAGAAAAGTGGGCCAAACACATGTCCATTCATTCAAGTTTAAATTATTGAAACTTTCAGTGAGATACAACTTTCGACATCATGTAAAAACCCTTTACACACCATTCCAACTAAGTTCAACAAATCACCTTCCTCTTGGTGACTCACCAAATAACCCCTCAAGTTATGACCTATTTTCTCTAGGTCTCATACTTCAAAGTTAACCCAAAATTGTTCACACATTCACTCAACAACTTCTGATCACAAACCTTTATCACATGAACTTCAATGACTAGTTTCCATAACTCTTAACACACACACACACACACACACACACACACACACACACACACACACACACACACACACTTAAATTATTCCTTGACTTATTTACATATCCTCTTTGTGATAGTAAACTCATTCTTCATCTCAATCTAGGAATCTCACATCCCATTGATCATATCAAACACTTGATACTCACTAAACACTTTATTTAACAACCCAATTTTCTACTCCTTTGGAATTTACATCCTCACCCTTCCTTTGATCAAAATATCACCTTAGATATTTCAATCTTTATGTTATGAATCTTGCTAAAACCTATCTCACCACCTAACACCCTATCAACCTTAATCCTTCCAACCAAGAACAATACTCAAAATCTTACTGGTAACAAGAACTTACTAGCTTCTTTGGTAAATGCATAGTTAGAGATCAATAAATTTTGAACTTGGATATATTTCTCCAAGGGCTCTACTGAGATCCTTTTAAATTTGGTTACCCAAAACATATAAAATTGCAAAAAAATACAATGGTTAACTTTCAAGATATTTCCCACATACCAAGATCATTTTTTTGGGCCAATCATATATTTTTCAGATGAAAAGTTACCATCCTTCCCATTCAAAAACTCATTCCACCTGCAAAAAAGGATCTCTACAAACTTGGTGGATTATAATACATGCTTTCTCCTATCATACCACCAATTTTGGGGACCTATTATACGTTAAAACATTATGAAACTATATTTTATAAACCTACTTGATAAGCTAGACAAAGTTATGTTAGTTTTTAAATAAACCAAGATATCTTCTTGATTATAGTGTGGATTTAAATGAAACAATACCCAAAAGATAACAAATTCAAACCTCCATTAAACCTTAACAAAAAAAGAATAAAACAAATGATTCCTTACATCCAAATTGGGTCTCCAATAGAAAACAATACTAGACAAAAAATAATTTTTTTGCAAAGAAGCAAGTTTTATTGGCCAATGACATAATACATTGAATTCCATCAATTTCCATCAAGAATTAAAAGTTTTTATAGACTCAGAAAATGCTTTATAGCCAATAACTTGATTTTAACTAACTTTGAACCAATCAGAACTATTATTTAATGAGTCTAAACATACATATTTTTATGTTGTCAATATGACAATAGAGTTGTCAACTCGACAACCTATAAAATTTTAAATGTAGATAATCCCCCTTTTACATTCAAAAGGTAAATATAAGACCTCAAAATCATAACTTATTATTAAATCCTTAAACTACCCCTCAAACCCTTAAAATTATCCTTTCAGGCCATACTATCCAACCTTGGAAACTTTGAATATTGGGACACATTTTAATTCAAATTATATTCAAATGACATTTATGGCCATAGTTACATTACAAAATGACCTTATAGGCCTTATTAGACTTCATTAGCTCTTGGATCACCATGTGACCCTCATTGTGTTCCTTTGATTCTCAGGTTTTCCTACACCATACTCCCCGCCTTTGAAATTCTTTCAAGTCCCTTTGAAGTACCTGTAATAAATAGCATTAGAAGACACAAAAATTTTATCTTGATCCTTGGCTGGAATAAGTCCTCTTTGTTCCAAATCATCCTTTCCTGGACCTTTCTTCCTTGTACCTATTCTATCCCTTTCATCTTGAACTTTGTCTTTGCATTCCCTGCATATGTGAAGCCTTCATCCCTCTCACAGTTCTCTATCATTTCAGACATCTTCATCTTCAAAATATCCACTTCATACATCTACAAATTAACCAAGTGTACCACCCAAACACAATCCTCTATCTTTACACAACCAACATGCCACATCTCCATGCTTGGAGAATACACCAATTCTTGAGCCCTTTCATGGCTCACCAACTCAGTCTTAGTCTCCTCCATTGAGACAAAATCAGACTCCATTGTCTTGACATCTTGCTCATACCATTACTCTTGGCATTACAAACCATTCTCTATCTTCAATGTTGCTTCATTAGCTACCTCCAGTTATTTCACAAGAGTACCCTGCATAGTAATCTTCTTTTCATCTAATGGAAACAACATAGTTCCTACAACAACTAACTCATCTCTCTCAAGCCCTTCAAGAGTTGCTTCCTTTTTTTCTTCACCAACATCTTCCATCTTTGATCCAACATAAGGAACCTTCCCATCTCTAGGTTATTTGTCTTCCTATTCTTCATATATTTTCTACACCTTGTGCTCTTGCCCATGAAATGAACAACTTACCTCTTTGATGTAAGTATTCCAAGGGTTTGCTTGCACAATTGACTAAGAAGATCTTCTTTGTCTTCTTCAAGGATCCTAATCTCCTCTAGGTCCTTATTAGGCTTAGATGATTAACTAAGTCCTAATCCAACTCTTCTCTGAGAGTCTCACACTTTGTGCTTCACCTTTGAAAGACTAACACCCTAGTAGTTACTTCACTTCCTCTCCTACACTTAGAAGGATCTAAGTGCCAGCTCCACTCTAGCATTCATGAATCATTGAAGGGGTGTCCATAATGATGTAGACAGTCCATTTGATCCCATTTGAATCCATTTTGATGGAACTCTTAACTCTTTGTACTTGAGTTCAAACTTTAGTCTCCAAGGGGCCTAATTGGGCTTATTTCCTTGTAGTCTTTTACAATGTGTTTTTCCCAATTCTTTCAAAACTTTCCCGAATAAGTTGAAAAAACAAACACACATTTAGATACCCTTTATCACTTTACAATATATTCTTAAGGTTTTAGTTTCCTAAGCCCTCCTTACATACGGTTCCTACAATCTAGGTCCAATAGGGCTAATAGGCCTAATTTCTAGGACTGTCTGCAACTTAGTTGAAAACTTGCTCTAAACTTGGTCTCAATATTTTGTATGAACTTGACCATTATATTTTTTTAGGATATGACTAAACCCTAATTGGAACTTTACTTGGCCCATACACCACTTCTCTACCCTACACGATATGCTCACTGTTTCATCACTAAACCTCTAACTGGGCACTATCTGGTCACCTAGGGATTAGTAGTAAAAATTGATCTTCCTCTTCCTAAGAATCATAATCATAAACATATATACACTACTGACTCCCCTAACATATCCATCTATCCTTTGGTGTTTTCCATGGTTAGATTTCATTGGGAGCCATGAATCGACTGACTGGTCAGAATAGCACCAGTGAGCACACTAAACACAAAACAATTACACTACGACCCTAGAATAAATCAAACCACTATGCTTACTGAATAGAAAAGTCTTCAAACTATCTTAGGAACACATAAAAACCATTAAAATAAACCATTCAATCCATTTTATGTTACTATCACAACAAAATGCATGGGATTTTTCAAAACACAAAATTGCAGAGCACTTTTCAATATTCACCACTTGTTACAATCATCCCTTCTTCTAAGTTTTGAGTCTTGGGTAACATTAGATTCCATCTCCATGATTCTATTCCTTTTTTGTTGATATCCCATTCCTATTTCCTAGGGGGATCCAAAGTAGCCAAATGTTGTCATGGTCCAACAATATAACAACTTTTGGCATCTTTGTCTTCATGCCACTTTCCTAACTTCTAGGACCTCTAACCTCTCCAATTTCTGGATCCAAGATCATTCATGAACTTAAGGCATCTCTATGACATTATTTATGTGTTTAAGACACATTAAAGACTATAACTCTAACTCCTAACATTAAGAATTTAAAAACTACTAACAATGGCTAATTTTCTTACCTTAATCCTAATGACTAATTCACCTAGCCCACATTGCAATGACCTTCTAAGGTCCAAAAAGAGCCTAACTATCTTGACTTGGAAAATGTCAAGTACAAGCCAAACTATACTAACTATGGAGGTTGGCCTAGGTGTGCTCCTGCACCATCCTCCCCAAAACAAAAAGTTCAATCCACCCTTGGACTGAGGATGCTTGGATCAATCCCCATCTTCTTGAACTCTGATTCTTTGACCCAGACTACATTAGCATCTATTTGATCATGGTTCTTTATCAAGTGTTCCTTGTAGGCTTTGGTTCTATTCTTTTTGTAGGCTCTAGTATCCAATACACTGTTATCTCATGTGACTATAGTAGGGGGTAAATGGAGATCTTCCACATCTCTGATCACTTCGTTGAGACTCTGATCCATGTCTTTATGTGGCCCTTTGTAATGGACTAAGTCTGCAATATTAAAAATAGGTGACAGTCCACTATCTTCTGGGAGCTCAACTCAGAATGCATTATCACCATATATAGCTAATATAGGATAGGGACCTATCCTTCTCATCTACAACTTGTGAGGGACTCCCTTTTGAAGTCTTGATTTGTTAAGATGCACCATGACCATGTCTCCCACATTGAACTGAACTACTCTCCTACTCTCATCAACCTTGGTTTTATATTTCAAGGTGTTCTCTGTCAAAGTTTTCTAGACTGTATCATGTATCTTCTGCATTGCATAAGAAAAATCATCTGCATATCCACTTGCCTTTACTCCATCCTTCAAGTCTCTCAACTCATAGAATCCTCTAGGATGTAATCCATACACTACCTCAAAGGGGCTATTCCCTATTGATCTATTGATCGTATCATTGTAGGCATACTCTACTTGCCCAATCAATTGATCCCATTTCTATCCATACTCCTTGGTCAAGCATCTTAGTAGATTTCCAAGGTTTCTATTCACCACTTTGGTCTGACCACCAGTTTGGGGATGGTATGCAGACCCAAAGGATAAATTAGTGCCCAATCTTTGCCAAAGAGTCTTCCAAAAATGACTCATAAATTTAGTGTCTCTATCTGGCACTATGCTCATAGGCAACCCATAAATTCTTACTATCTCTTTGAAGAGGAGAGAGGCTATTTTTCTGGCATCATTAGTTGTCTTACATGGCAAAAAGTGAGCCATCTTGCTGAATGTGTCCACAACTACAAATATATTATCCATGCCTTGTCTTGTCTTGGGTAACCCACTACAAAATCCATGCTCAAGCATTCCCATGGCCTAGTGGGAATAGGTAGTGTATGATAAAGACCTACATTTGATGAAGTACCTTTTGATCTTTGACATACAATACAACTTTCCACATACCGCTTAACATCAAGATTCATCCTTGGCCAATAATAGAACCTTTGAACAAGTTCTTGGGTCTTAGTGGTCCCAAAATGACCACTCAATGCACCATTGTGATTTTCTTGGATTAAGTTCTCGCTAATAGACCCTCTAGGGACACACAACTGATTTACCTTGAACAAAAGTTTACTTTACAAAGTGTATTCAACATACTTGCTATGAAAATGGTTTTTGTATTCAGCACGTACCTTATAAATGTCTACAAAATCCTCATCATTAGCATATAGATCTTTGAAATGATATATTCCCATGCTCTTCAGTTGAATCTCTGGAATGGTAAGAGCTCTTCTAAAAAATGCATCTGCCACTTTATTGAGGAAACCTTTCTTGTGTTTGATATTAAAGGTATAAGCTTGTAAGTATTCCACCCATTTCATGTTCTTGTGGCTCAACTTCTCTTGAGAATTTAGAAAACTTGAAGCTTGATTATCTGAGTAGACTATGAACTCCTTAGGGAGTAAATAGTGTCTCCATTTCCTTAAATCCTGAACCAATGCATACATTTCAAGGTCATAGGAAGAATACTTCCTCTTAGCTTCACTCAACTTTTCTGAATGAAATGCTACTGGTCTACCGTCTTGGCTTAGGAAAACTCAAATAGACACATTGCTTGCATCACACTCAACGGTGAGAAGCTTCTCAAAGCTTGGAAAGACTAAGACAGCTTGGGTAGCAATCTTTTCTTTCAATAACTCAAAGCTCTTAGTGGCTTGTTCATTCCATATGAAATTTGTCTTCATTCCTCCTTTGATTGTGTCCAACATAGGAGCACAAATAGCACTAAAATACCTTATAAACTTCCCATAATACTCAGCAAGGCCATGAAAACTTCTTACCTTTGTTTCTATCCTTGGAGTAGGCCAATTCATGATGGCTTCTACTTTACTCTTGTCCATTTTCAGATTTCCATGAGAGATAACTAAACCCAAGGTACACTAGCTTTGTTTTGATGAACTCACATTTCTCCAAGTTAATCATCAACTTCTCTTAATGCAGCTTTTTGAAGATAGTCTCAAGGTGTTGAAGATGCTCCTCTCTCATCCTACTATAAATCAATATATCATCAAGATATACTACTACAAATTTTCCAATGTAGTCTTTAAGGACTTTATTCATGAGCCTCATGAATGTGGAGGGGGCATTAGACAATCCAAATGGCATGACAAGCCATTCATATTGTTAGTGAACAATTTTTCCCAAGATTTTTAATTTGAATAGGGAAAATATTTATAAACTAACTGTTTGAATTCCTAACAAAAGATAAGGAATTCTCTGCTTAATATTGCTTTATGTCATGCAAGGTGCAGCTAACCTTTACTGAAAAGATAATTGTTAAATCCTCTTTTGAAGGAAAACCTTCCCAATGAGTATTTTACTGAAAATACTGAAAAGCTTGAATCAATTAACTCGTGAATATGAAAAGAATATGTATACTGAAAAACCTTTGAATTTTAATAACCAAAATCATCCACATGGTTGGATATTAAAACTAAGAAATAGATGTGTGATTTAATTTCCTCTCTTGTAACCTTTAAACTCGAAAGACAAATAAATTTCCAAATTGCAACAAAGAAAAGCTAAAACTTTCATAAGTGATTGATATCCTCAAGAACATGAATCATTAAAGAGTAAACACTAGTATCTACTCCAGAAAGTCTAACATATAGGACTGTAGAATTTTATATTACTTTGTCATAGCTTCAGATAATATATTCAAAGTTTAAAGCATAGAATAATTAAACAAAAGTAGTTCTAATTTTGTATCTATGGAGAGACAAACCCTTTTAGATGTTAGCTATTACATATTTATACTGATCAGGGCTGGATAACGTATCCAAAATTACCCCGCCAGGAGTAAATAGTTTTTTGGTTAACATAACTATGTTAACTGATTTGTAATAAAGGAAAATAATAGAGAAAGAAAAAAGAAGAAACTATCTAACTAGCAGGCTCCATGTGTCACGAAGTATTGTCCACACCAGCCGTGATTCTTCCTGCTTTCCAGGTTTCATAGGCAGCAGTAAATGCAAAGATAACTCATTGATGAGGCAAGCCAATGTAGGTGATTCTCTATTTCCAAACCTCCTTCTCTTTCTTCAGCACTGTTATCTTTTCTTCATGCATTTCCAAGTGTTTCTAGTTAATTATCAACATAGCTTCAGTATGTGCAACATTTGAAAAATCCTGCCTCATGGGTGCCTTTGATTCTTGAACTTCCAGAATTTTTTTCTATATCTCTTTAATTAAATCTTCAATAGGGGGCACAGAGTCACTATCTTAACCTGAGCAATGTTTGTAGAACCATTTTAGATCTTCCTAGATTATTTCATCTACAAGCTTGAGACCAGAGAGGATCTCCCTGATTTCTGCTACTCCTTGTACAAGCGCCTCATTTCGCCACTCTATGCAATCTTTAATTACATAGAGTGTTTTATGGTCTAAACCAGCCATCGGAAATTCAGAGAGGAACCTCTACAACCCAAATTATTGTATTTCTTCAATCCATAACACTTCCTTTACCCAATTGTTCCTTTCTTTTTCATATCCTTCTATGTTTTCCTCGACCTTCTCGATAATGGTAGCATATTCCTTCAGAACTGTGTTGTAAAGGTTTACCTGTTTCATCATTTCATCTAAGACATATTGCAACCATTCCTCTAATGTCTTTGTAACAACTTTTCACTTCTGCAGGTTGTCAATAAATTGTTGATTGGCCAAATATGTGACATCAATAATTGTGGACATTTCATTTAGAGGCTTAGGCTCTGGATGGAGGATGGTGTTGATGTACTGAGCCATGATTTTCATTGCCTCTTTCATGTCTTGTTTATCTTGGACATCCTTCCACACTCTATCTGTGATCTTTTTGTTGGATGCTTCAAAGATTTTCATGTCTACAATCCAGCTTCCTTTCCCGAGATCTATTTTAGACACTTGATAATCTTGAGGAGCAAGATCTTCATGCAGGCTGTCTTGGGGAGGCTTAGCAATTTTTGTTGACCAATGACCAGTGTTTTTGTCAAAGTGAATTCTAGACTTTGATCTGGCATTTTTTGTCTTTGAGGACTTCCCTAAACACTTGCTTACTAAGTCTTCCATAGGCATTGAAAGCGATACCACACTTCTCTTCCTTTCAACAGAGGTCTCTAACCGTTTAGGTGTGGTAGGTTCTTTACTAGGTGTGGGAGAAGTGTTGTTTAAAGCAAGGGCATTCATCTGCATATTTCCATCATTAGCCACTTTTTGAGAATCTGTCATGCTATCTGCCATAGTAGGACTGGGGGTTTGCTCTACTGTGGTTGTAACCTCAAAAAGATCTATCCCAAGAGTTATTTTATCCTTTCCTTTATCTTGTGCTACCCTTCTACCTTTGGTATTTGAATAGGTGATTCTTATGGTAATCACCACTTCTTGCTGAACTTGAAGTTGAATCTACGACACAGCTGCTTCAACTTCAAATTTTGCAGAACCTGCAATAGGATTACCAACACAAATATTAGGAGCAACATTTAGCTCTTGGCCAGAATTCTTTTGTTTGATTTTCAAGTGTTTTCTTAGGGTACTTTGGGTAGCTGAGTGAGTTCTCTTTGTTTTCAACCAATCTTTAGTTCTTTTCAAAACCTCTGATGTATGAGAGAGCAAGTCATCTTCTTCCCTTTTACTCTAATCAAGTTCAAGGATCGGTAGACATGCAATCTATTTGACATAAAGAGGATTGACCACTTCTTCATTTTCATCATCCTTTATTCTATTGGTGTTGAGGTTGACTTTGAACAACTGTATCTGACTCATAGTTAACCTTGACCACAACCTTCTTCTTATTTCCAATTCATCTGAACAATTAGCCCAGTAGTCATCTAGGTGAGGAACATCGATAAGTGAAACTGCATGTTTGATATTATCTTTAGCAAAACACATATAATCAAAGTCTTTCTTGGAAAAATAGGGTTTGAGGCATAAATTGGACAATATTGTCTTTGTCAATGCAGCTTGCTTGAAACTAGGGCATCTATAGTGGCCAATTTCAATAGGAAAGAGGAAAGTAGGTGACTTTTTGGTGGTTTCAGATGGGTCCATCACATAGACAAGTTGCTTACAGATTTCAGACAAGATAATGTTATCGATACAATAACATGGCAACCTAAAAGGTTCTCTAGTGAAGCCTCTGACTCTGAGATATGTGAACCTAGGAAATTGAGTATAAAAGCAACCATAGATTTTAACAGCTTGCATGGATTCTTCAGATAGTCTATAATTTTAATGACCTTGAAGTTCAAATACCAACCTCTCGAGAAACACATCATTTACCCTCTGGAAATCTTTGTAGGGCTCGTCAAACTGGAGGACTGTGTAATACTGGTAGATGGTCATTTCATCCATCCAGGGCTCATGAGGGAGACCTGCCCATTGTTTAGATGCAACTAAAATGTAGACCAAAAAGGAAGACAAGGAAAATGAGCCAAAATTGCTTATGGCTAGTAAACCTTCATGCAAACCTTTGGCTATTAAGTCGGCCCCGTCGATAAATTTCTCTCCTTCAACAATCTTCTGGATGAAGAAATACATCCAATTCTCCCAGTGAAAGACATGATCATTTCCTTTTACTCTATTCAAAAGCAGCACAATGTTGATAATTTCTTTAATGAAATGCTCAATGGTTAATGGCTTGGAAAACCTTGAGCCTCCAAGGGCCGGTTTTAGGATCCATGTTTGAGCTATGATAGAGTCATAGATTTTCTTGTTATCGCTGTATAAGCGCTTGGCCTCATCAAATATCCAAGGCTCATAGGCTTCTTTAAGAGGAATCCGCAAGGTTGTATTGACACTAACCCTATTTATTCTAGCTAACACTTCACCTGTAGTCTTCTTAATACACCTGGCATTAGGGTCATAATGGTTTTCACATTTGATAACCAGCTCAGGGCATCGTATGGCTGATGGGAAAGTGGCAGCTTCGACTAACCCACTACTGGTTAGTTTTTGGTATATGAGTCCTGGTTGAACATTTTTAATCTTCTCTAACATATCAGGTAAGCTTACATTTACCAGAAAGGTATCCCGAATTTCAGGGAGAGAGCTTAGTAAGCATGGTTTCTCAGGTTTTGGTAGCTTGGGCCTAAAGAGGGTCATGGCTTCTCAAACAGAAAGGCTTGCAGAAGTAAAGAAAAATTGAAACACTTCCAACCAAAACTAGGTGCCAAAAAAATGATAGAGAAAATTGTATAGTGCACTCACCATTTTCATCAAAGCCAAGCACTCCACCCCTTTTTCTTACTATTTGACACTTGGAACTCAAGAATGGCTAGATAAACAATGATACTAGAAAAGGAGGGCATTTTAAAGAGTAATTGCAGAAATCTTAGGATTAATATGGAGCGGGTTAAGGAATTAATACCAGGCATGTGGAATGTACTTGAAAATACTACTTTTAGTTAATTCCCATCAAATCCGCGTACATATTAACTTCCCATGATGTCAGTAGATCTCCCTTTTTTATTCTCCAAAAACTGACTGTGTTTCGCATGCATTTTCCTAGCTGTCATATTTATTGCCTTTCACATCTTTAGAACTAATAGGAGGTGGGACCCATTCAATTGATTATAAAAATGTGCCCATTTATTTCAATAAAACACATGTGATAAAGAAAGAAAACTTCGTCAGAAAACAAACGGAGTTGAAGTTGAAGTTGAAGTTATTCACTTGACTCAACTTCGACTTCAACTTCAATTTTGCACAAGTTGGTTCAGACTGACAAGGAAAAACATTGACTTCATTGGGCAAAGAAAACTATAATTAACTTGAAGTTGAAGTATAGTTTGGGTTCAACTTGAGCTTCAATTTGGCAGGTTAAGATTTGGTTGATTTCGTTAACATATTGAAAACACGGGGTAACAATTGGCTCCGAATGGGGAATGAGACTGCAAAGGATCAGATGTAAACTTGAGATCTCTGATTCCACAGACCACCTTCAAACTGACTTCAACTAAAAGGGACACAAAAATGGAAAAGATGCAACAAGGGACAAGCAAGGAACAAAGCAGGGAAAAATGCGCATTTACAATGAAGGCAACAAGGAGACTTAAAGCTTGAAAAGATTAAGATCTTGTCCATTATAGTATAGGGGTAGATCATCACCATTAAAATATTTCATCTTGAATGCATTGGAGCCTAATTCTTGAGAAATGACAAACGGGCCCTTCCATAGACTTTCAAATTTGGTGTGTGCCCCTCTAGGTTCTCTTCTTTTGTCCCAAAGTAACGCTTGATTTCCTTCCATAAATTTTTGAGGTCTTGCTTTCCGATAAAAAATTCTCTTCACCCTCACCTGATGCTCCATAATGTGATCCACTAACTCTCTTCTTTCCTCTTCAATCTTTTGAAGGTACAATATCTGCTTTTCAATAGAACTAGAAAACACCCCATCTTCTATTACCTTTTGCAGGTTCTTAGTGGCTAGCTCTAAAGGCAGGGACAACTGTGCCTCAACTCCATAAAATAGTTCAAAGGGAGTCATGCCAATAGCCCTCTTGGGGGAGGTTCTATCTACCCAAAGTGCTTCATATATCCATTTATGCCAGTCCCTTCCTCTTTCATCCACCAATTTTTTCATGATATTGATCAAATTTTTATTTGTGGATTCGGCATGTCTATTGCCTTGGGGAAAGTAATTAGAGGCATGTGATAAATGGACACCATGGTCATAGAATAATAACTAAATTTCTCTAGATGGGAAATTCTAGGCATTGTCAATTACTATCTTGATTGGCACCCCAAAGCGAGTCAAAATATTCTCTGTTAAGAATTTGCACACTACCTATGACATCATAATTCTGACAGGAATCACTTAGACCCATTTGGTGAAGTAGTCCATGGTAGTGAGGATATGAGTGTGATTGGCACTAGAGTTTGGATTGATAGGGCCAATAAAGTCCAACCCCCACTGTTGGAAAGGTTCTTCTATAATTACTGGTTTCAAGGGAAGAGCAGCCAGGTGTGGTTTGCCAGTAAATAGCTTGCACTTTTCACAATCACCTACCCATTTATAAGCATATTTGAACATGCCAGGACAATAATAGCTGCTCCTCAGGATTTTAAAGACTGTTACCATGGAAGAAAAATGTCCTCCGCAAGCTTCACTATGGAATCTCTTGAGAAGCTTCTCTTGTTTGTCTATATCTATGCATCTCAGGAACATACCATCTAGACCTCTTTTGTATAGGATGTCATCGACAATCACAAAATTCTCTGCCCTGAGCTAAAGACCTCTCTAGTCCTTTCCTTTCAAGTGATCTGGACATTTCCTGTAAGTCAGAAAATATGCTGTCTGAGAACCATTCATCTTTCAATCCAACTAACAAACAACTAGGATAGGCTTCTTCTTCTTTATTCTCTACCATTAGTCTGCAGAGTCCTTGACCTGAAACCAACTTAGAGGGTTTGATATCAATGTCAAACTCTTGCACCTTTGATACCCACGTGGCTCAGTTGTTTACAGATACATCTTGTTACGTAAGGATGCTATTGGCTGTCGTAGATGGAATGTAGACAATAGAATGTGAATGAACGATATAGTACCAGAACTGCTTCACAGCTTTTACAATAGAAAAAGCCTATTTCTCAACTTGAGAGTAGCACAACTCATTTTTTTTGAGAGGAATACTCATAAAGGAGATAGGTACTTCCTTATTATTTTCATCTTTCTGAAGCAGGATGCCAGACATAGTATGCTCTGACGCATAACAATACATTACAAAATCTTTCTTAAAGTTTGGATGGAACAAGATAGGTGCTTTTGCAATAGCTTCTTTCACTTCTTCAAATTCTTTGAATACTAAATCATCCCATTTAAATTTTTTCTTCTCACTTAACAGTCTGGCCATAGGTTTTGTAGTTTCAGCAAAATCAGGCACAAATTTTCTGAGAAAGTTAATCTGACCAAAGAAAGATCTAACACCGTTACGGTTAATAGGAAGACATAGCTGTTGAATGGCTCTTACTCTTTCTTGGTCAATCTTGATCCCTTCCTTGGAAACTATGTGTCCTAATAGCTTCTCTTCGGTCACACCAAAGATTGACTTCTTTGGGTTTAGCAAGATTCTGTGTTCTCGGCACTTTTGCAGTACTTCTCTTAGATCCTTCTTATGTTTTCTTTGCTTCTTGGAGAATATGGTAATATCATCAAGATAGACTATAATTATTTTATTCATAAGATTCCCAAAGGTTGAGTTCATTGCCTATTGAAAGGTTGTGCTGGCATTTATTAACCCAAACTACATTCTCCGATAAGCGAAGGTACCCCAAGGAGTTGTGAATGTCATCTTATGTTGATCTTCCTCAGCAACTCCTATTTGATTATAGCCATAGAATATATCAAGAAATGACATCATTTCTAAGCTGGCTACTATTTGGAGAATCTGGAACATTATGGGAAAAGTGAAGTTATCCTTTAGGCTTGCCTAGTTCAGGTTTCTGAAGTCTACACAGATCCTTATCTCTCCACTTTTCTTACTTACGGGTACTATGTTAGCTACCCATGTGGGGTGGTGTATTGGAAAAATTATGTGATATTTGAGCATTTTATTAATTTCTTTGAATATTGCATCTGAAACCTTTGGTTTATAAGTCCTTAATTTCTTCCTAAAAGAAGAAAGACCTGGCTTTAGAGTGATATGGTGTTTGAACTGACCTCCCCTGAATGTTTTCAAATCTTCGTATGACCAAGCGAATACATCTATGTATTATTTCAACAACTTGGTGAATTGTATCTTCTCACTTGTATCACAATAGGTTCCAAGATTCACCATCTTAGGATTATTTTTATCTCCTAGGTTGACCTTTTCATAGCCACCACTTTTGACCTCTTTGGGAAATGAAGTTTGAGCTGAGAAAGCATCTCGCCTATCAAAGAGCTTCTCAAGTTTGACTAGGCCTTTAGGTATCACATTACCTTTTAGTTGCATTATGCCTTCCATCTCCTCTCCAACTGTATCAAGATAGAACTTCCTACATTCTGACTCAGATCCTTCAAAGTTATTAGTGGAAAACTTCTCCATACTCTATAAGAAAGCATTAATGTGAGCGTCATCTTTGAATATTTCATCTGAAACCTTTTGGGTTATAAGTCCTCAATTTATGCCTAAAAGAAGAAATACCTAGCTTTAGAGTGATATGGTGTTTGAACTGACCTCACCTGAATGTTTTCAAATCTTTGTATGACCAGGCGAATACATCTATGTATTCTTTCAACAACTCAATGAATCATATCTTCTCTCTTGTATCACAATAGGTTTCAAGATTTACCATCTTAGGATTATCTTTATCTCCTAGGTTGACCTTTTCATAGCCACCACTTTTGACCTCTTTGGGAAATGAAGCTTGAGCTGAGAAAGCATCTCGCCTGTCGAAGAGCTTCTCAAGTTTGACTAGGCCTTTAGGTATTACATTACCTTTTAGTTGTATTATGCCTTCCATCTCCTCTCCAATTGTATCAAGATAGAACTTCCTACATTCTGACTCAGAGCCTTCAAAGTAATTAGTGGCAAACTTCTCCATACTCTGTAAGAAAGAATTAATGTGAGTGTCATCTTTGAATACTTTCCATGAGCTATTGTTGTCAGGGACGCTTGGCCTATGGATAATCTCAATAGTATATTTATCAATAATAAAGTGAGGATGAAGAATTAGCAAAGAAGCTGACACTACCAAGGAATCTACTCTGGCGTTAAGCTCTCTAGGTACTGATTCAATAGAAAAATCTTCGAACTCTTCAAGTTTGTCCCATACTCGATTTATATAGTTCCTTAGTCTTTCATTTTTTACCAACAACAACTTCTTGACTTGTTTTACTATTATCTCAGCATCTCCTTTTGCTTTTAGCAATTTGATATTCTTCTTTTTTGCTTCTTCCAACCCCAAAAGAAGGGCTTCATATTCAGTTGTATTGTTTGTATTTTCAAAAGCTAGCTTAAAAGAAGAAGGGAAAGTCTGACCCAAAGGGGAAATTAACACTATTTTGGCTCTTGAACCACTAGAGCAGTAGCTTCCATCGAACTCTAACACCCAAGGTGTGTCTGCATCTTCTGACTACATACCTTCTTCTTCATGTTCAGACATAATCAAGTAATTAGTGAAATGAATTTCCTAGTAGAGGATTTTGGATTTAGGATCATCAGATGGGAAAAATGTGTATTTAGACTTGGCTTCAGGTAACAAGGTTACTTTTTCCCTCCCAACGGGTATGACAGCTTGGGACCAATCCATCTTGACTTCTCCCCCAAAACCCTGACAGAAGGTTCTGCTAAGGAGCATGCCATAAGTAGCAGGGATATCTGCTACAAGGATGGTAAGCATTATTCTCTTCTCAGGAAAAGCCGCTAAAGAGACTTGAGCATCTTTGATTTGACCTATTAGGGGTACCTACTTGGAATCCATTGAATAGCATTTTCCAAATGTCTTGGTTAAAGGGAGGTCAAGGGCTTTAGCTACTGCAACTGGCATTATATTATCTGATGCCCCGGAGTCGATGATGTAATTGCTTAATTTAAAGCCATGGAGAAAAAGGGATACATAGAAGGGGTCAGGTTTTTCTTTATAGTATGTTGTTGGGTTTATCTTGCTAGGCTGAATCTGTTCTTCATGGTAATCTAGCTTCTTGGTTTGGGTTTCTTCGCTAGAAGAAACTCTATTTGTCTACCTAGTAGATACATTAGATGAAGTTTGATGGACATATTCAACTAATTTATTGATCTCATTAGGATTCATTCTCAAGTATTCAATAGGAGATATTTTTATTCTAGATGTTTTTCAAAACTCAACTATATCAAATGATGATTCAAGATCAGACCTTTTTAAAATTTGGGTCGGAGAAGAATGAGCTTGTGAAGACTTACTCTTGCCTTCGCTTCTGGCTTTGGAATCCTTTGCCTGAATGGGCGATGGAGTATTTTTGAATTGAGAATCTTCTTTGGCTCCCTTTTGTCCTCTAGTTAGAATCAAACATGAAGATTCTTCCAAAGTTAAAAGAATGTCACCGCCTCTATCTGAGTTAGATTTGTACTCAAGGAAGCAACTCACGGAGTCACCAGGTCCTTCGAAAGGTTCTTATTCTATTATTACATTTTCTGTGGCTGCTTTTTCTGCTTCAATCTGCTCATGCCTCACATTTTTAGGACTTGTAGCCGCTTCATGATCACTATTAAGGTGAAAGACACACATGTGGGTTTTTCTAGGAGGGGACTCAATTTGCAGTCTCTATTGACTAGGGGGAAAGTTAATTTGTCTCCCTTGATTAGGAGCATTTTGGCTGGGCTATTTTTGTGGGATATCCTGATAAGGAAATGAAGCTTTAGGGAGTTGTTTATTTACTGCTATAAGATCATTTGTCAGCTTCTAAATAAGTGAATCATTTGAAGAGGAAGAAGATGTTGAGGCTTGAGAATTTGATATTTGCACATCTTTCTTCCAATTTCCAGATATAATAAGATCATCCTCTAACTCTATGGCAAGGGTTTGGAATGCTCCAAGAGTAGCGGGATTGGATCTTTTTAAAGGAAAAGCAACATCTAGAGGCATGGCATTTAAAAAGAAACCTTTTTGGTTCTCATCACTTGGTCTGCTATCAGGGGATATCTGAAATTAAGAGGAAGAATATTAATTGTAGAGGGAATCAGAGTTCAAGGAATAATCAAAGAGACTGAATGGATGGTGATTGGTTTTCTCTTCTAGGAGGGGATGATGGTCTACTAGTGGTTTGAGATTTTTTTCTCCTCAAAGTATGATCAGGCTTAAAACAAATTCTTGCTAGATCTTCAAAATCTTGATTTACTAGACCTGCTAATCTGTCAGACCGAGTATACCTTTTCTCCACTAGAGTGATAAAAGAACATTGCAAAATTGACCAAATTAGTTATTTATACTGGCAACTCTTTCTACCACTTCTTCTTCTTGAGCTATTGGAATTCCCCTGACTCTCTCAGCTATTTCTTCTTTTTCCTCTAACACCCATTGTACTCAGAGGTATTGTTGATTGCTGACTTGATTGGCCCAAGCACAAGCATTACGATCAGAGATAATGTCTTCTTGTGTATCAAGGAAACCTAGATTGGGTTGTAGAATAGGCACTTTATTATGATTAGGGAGAACCATTGTCTAAAACCATGGGATTATTGAGAGTTTCTTAGGGAAAGGGATTCTACTATGCTTTTCCCTAGCGGAGTCACCAAAAACTGTTAGTGAACAATTTTTCCCAAGATTTTTACTTTGAATAGGGAAAATCTTTATAAACTAACTATTTGAATTCCTAAAAAAAGATAAGGAATTCTCTACTTAATATTGCTTTATGTCATGAAAGGTACAACTAACCTTTACTAAAAAGATAATCATTAAATCCTCTTTTGAGGAAAAACCTTCCCAATGAGTATTTTACTGAAAATACTAAAAATCTTGAATCAATTAACTCATGAATATGAAAAGAATATGTATAGTGAAAAACAACTCAATTTTAATAACCAAAATCATCCACATGGTTGGATATTAAAACTGAGAAATAGATGAGTGATTTAATTTCCTCTCTTGTAACCTTTAAACTCCAAAGACAAATAAATTTCCAAATTGCAAAAAAGAAAAGCTAAAACTTTCATAAGTGATTGATATCCTCAAGAACATGAATCATTACAGAGTAAACAATAGTATCTACTCCAGAAAGTCTAACATATAAGACTGTAGAATTTTATATTACTTTGTCACAGATTCAGATAATATATTCAAAGTTTAAAGCATAGAATACTTAAACAAAAGTAGTTCTAATTTTGTATCTATGGAGAGATGAACCCTTTTAGATGTCAGCTATTACATATTTATACTGATTAGGGCTGGATAACTGTATCCAAAATTACCCCGCTAGGAGTAAATAGTTTTCTGGTTAACATAACTGTGTTAACTGATTTGTAATAAAGGAAAATAATAGAGAAAGCAAAAAGAAGAATCTATCTAACTAGAGGGCTCCAGGTGTCACAAAGTATTGTCCACGCCAATCGCGATTCTTCCAACTTTCCAGGTTTCATAGGCTACGGTAAATGTAGAGATAACTGATTAATGAGGCAAGACAATGTAGGGGATTCTCTATTTCCAGACCTCCTTCTCTTTCTTCAACTCTGTTATCTTTTCTTCATGCATTTCCAAGTGTTTCTGGATAATTATCATCATAGATTCAGTATGTGCAACATTTGAAAAATCCTTCCTCATGGGTGCCTTCGATTCTTGAACTTTCAGAAACTTTTTCTGCATCTCTTTAATTACATCTTCAATAGGGGGCACAGAGTCACTATCTTCACCTGAGAAATGTTTGTACAACCATTTTAGATCTTCCTGGATTATTTCATCTACAAGCTTGAGACCAGACAGGATCTCACTGATTTCTACTACTCCTTATACGAGTGCCTCATTTTTCCACTCTATGCAATCTTTAATTACATAGAGTTTTTTATCATCTAAACCAGCCACACAAAATTTTAAGAGGAACCTCTGCAGCCCAAATTCTTGTATTTATTCAATCCATAACACTTCCTTTACCCAATTGTTCCTTTCTTTTTCATATCCTTCTATGTTTTCCTCGACCTTCTTGATAATGGTAGCAGATTCCTTCAGATTTGTGTTGTAAAGGTTTACCTATTTCACTATTTCATCCAAGATGTATTTCAACCATTCCTCCAACATCTTTGTAACAACTTTGCACTTCTGTAGGTTGTCAAGAAATTGTTGATTGGCCAAAGAGGTGACATCAACAATTGTGGACATTTCATTTAGAGGCATAGGTTCTGGATGGAGGATGGCGTTGATGTACTGAGTCATGCTTTTCATTGCCTCTTTCATGTCTTGTTTATCTCGGGCATCCTTCCACACTATGGTTGTGATCTTTTTGTTGGATTCTTCAAAGATTTTCATGTCTACAGTCTGGCTTCCTTTCCCGAGATCTATTTTAGACACTTGATAATCTTGAGGAGCAAGATCTTCATACAGGCTGTCTTGGGGAGGCTTAGCAATTTCTGTTGACCAATGACCAGTATTTTTGTCAAATTCAATTCTAGACTCTGTTCTGGTCTTTTTTTGCCTTCGAGGACTTCCCTAAACACTTGCTTACTAAGTCATCCATAGGCATTGAAAGTGGTACCACACTTCTCTTCCTTTCAATAGAGGTCTCTAACCATTTAGGCATGGTAGGTTCTTTACCAGGTGTGGGAGAAGTATTGGTTAAAGCAAGGGCGTTCATCTGCATATTTCCATCATCAGCCACTTTTTGAGAATCTATCACGCTATCTGCCATAGTAGGACTAGGGGTTTTCTCTACTGTGGCTGTAGCCTCAGAAAGATCCAGCTCAATAGTTATTTTATCGTTTCCTTTATCTTGTGCTACCCTTCTGCCTTTGGTATTTGAACGGGTGATTCTTCTAGTACTCACCACTTCTTGCTGAAATTGAAGTTGAATCTGTGACACAGCTGCTTCAACTACAACTTTTGCAGAAACTGTAATAGGATTACCAACACAAATATTAGGAGAAACATTTATCTCTTGGCTAGAATTATTTTGTTTGATTTCCAAGTGTTTTCTCGGGGTACTACGGGTGGCTAAGTGAGTTCTCTTTATTTTGAACCAATCTTAAGTTCTTTTCAAAACCTCCAATGTATGAGAGAGCAAGTCATCTTCTTCCCTTTTACTCCAATCAAGTTCAGGGATCAGTAGACATGAAATCTATTTAACATAAAGAGGATCGACCACTTCTTCATTTTCATCCTCCTTTATTCTACTGGTGCTGAGGTTGACTTTGAAAAACTATATCTGACTCACAGTTAACCTTGACCACAACCTTCTCCTTATTTTCAATTCATCTAAATAATTAGCCCAGTAGTCCTCTAGGTGAGGAACATGGATAAGTGAAACTTCATGTTTGATATTATCTTTAGCAAAACCCATATAATCAAAGTATTTCCTGGCAAAATAGGGTTTGAGGCATAAATTGGACAATAATGTCTTTGTCAATGCAGCTTTCTTGAAACTAGGGCATCTATAGTGGCCAATTTCAATAGGAAAGAGGAAAGTAGGTGACTTTTTGGTGGTTTGAGATGGCTCCATCACACAGACAAGTTGCCTACAGATTTCGAACAAGATAATGTTATTAAGACAATAATGTGGCAACCTAAAAGGTTCTCCGGTGAAGTCTCTGACTTTGAGATATGTGAACATGGGAAACTGACTATAAAAGAAACCATAGATTTTGATAGCTTGTATGGATTCTTCAGACAGTCTACAATTTTCATGACCTTGAAGTTCAAATACCAACCTCCCGAGAAACACATCATTTACCCTCAGTAACTCTTTGCAGGGCTTGTCAAACTGGAGGACTGTGTAATACTGGTAGATGGTCATTTCATCCATCTAGGGATCATGATGGAGACCTTCCCATTCTTTAGACGCAGCTAAAATGTAGACCAAAAAGGAAGACAATAAAAATGAGCCAAAACTGCTTACAGCTAGTAAACTTTCATGCAATCCTTCGGCTATTAAGTCGGCCCACTCGGTAAATTTCTCTTCTTAGAAAATCTTTTGGATGAAGAAATACATCCAAATCTCCCAGTGAAAGGCATGATCATTTCCTTTTACTCTGTTCAAAAGCAGCACAATGTCGGCAATTTCTTTAATGAAATGCTCAATGGTTAATGGCTTCGGCAACCTTGAGCCTCCAAGGGCTAGTTTCAGGAGCCATGTTTGAGCTAAAATAGAGTCATAGCTCTTCTTGTTATCATTGTATAAGTGATGGGCCTCATCAAATGTCCAAGGCTCATAGGGTTCTTTATGAGGAATCCACAAGGCTATACTGACACTAACCTTGTTTATTCTGGCTAACACTTTTCCTATAGTCTTCTTGATACACCTGGTATTAGGGTCATGTTAGTCCAAATCTTGATCTTTGTGCTTGGTGTTACTTTTTCAGAGTTGCATTGTTATTTTGTGTATCTCAAGTTGCCTAAGCTCTCATGTTTAAAATCCTAGCGAAAGATCTTCCCTAGGTTCCATTGTCGCTTGCTAAAGAGAGAAAAGTTTTATGCTAACGTATCTTTTGAATAGGTTTGAAATGGTCCAAACACCCATGAACAACCTTGAACACAGTTCAAGAGTGTTCAAAGGTGTTCAAGTTTGTTCATATTTTTATGAAGCGAAAGTGGGTGATTAGCATTTTCTCGAAAGGAGGTGTTTCATGATCACAAGCTACATAAATTTGGTGGATCAAGGGTGGAAACTTATTGGTTGAAATATTTTGGCTCTTTGTGCTAAAGTGTTGGCAGTATATTAAGAAACAGGCTTGAACCATGGTGAACACATACGAATAGCCTTGAACTCAATTCAAGAGTCTTCAAGAGTGTTCAAGGTTATTCAAGAGTGTTTAAGGATCTTTAAAAGGTGACATGTGGCAGAAACCAAGGACAACCATCATCTTTTCAGAAGTGGACCCCATTTGGGTAAATCTTTTAATAAAGAGGTCTTTTTGGCGGTGGTTAATTCATGTCTGAGTTTTCAAATTAATGAGAAATTTGTGCGACATAAAAGTTTGTGCAAAGTGGCAATTAATGATCGCATGTGGGAATAGTCATTTCTCTCTTCTAGACATTATTGTCTTAATTATGAGTAATTAATTACTCATTGGAGATGTTTCTTTGAAAAGCTCTTCTTAGTGTTCATTATTTTTGAATTGTTGTTGCTGCACGAAGAGCAGAGGTAAGGGTTTTCGGAGCTCCGGTTGCAGAATTTTCCTCAAAGATCAAGGTAAGTTAGGCTCTCATTCTTCCAGTGTTTAAGTTTAAAAGCTTGTGAATTTTACGGGGGTTTATGTAGCAATTTACAGTCTATTCTAGCAAGAATGAACTCATCATTTCATTTCTTTGGGAATGTGTCTAGTTTAGTCTACGAAAATTCTATCATAACAGACACATATCTAGAAGGGTATGATATTGAAGGGATAGCTGATAAGCTCACTGCATGTGTTGAAGAAAATGTCCCTTCTATGGAAATTTTGAGTAGTGGGTTATGTATAGCCGCATGCTTCCCTCCTGTAGTGGTTTTCCTTGAGCTTGTCCATGAATGTATTAAACATTATGACCAGTGAAATGAGTCGATTCTTAACAAAAATGGTGAAGTATTAATGCCTATAAATAGAGGAATTGTTGCCTTGGCTTTCCAAATCCAAGAACGGACTTTTTAGCTTTTTCTCTTGCCCAATCCCTAGTTAAGTTCAATCCTAATGCTGATGTGAATCATACTTCCATGGCTAAGTATTGGTTGTTAAATGCCCAAAGAGGAGGTTCCCATTTTCCCAAGAAGTTAAATAGAAATCACATGCATCTGCACATTAGTGATATCATGGTAATGTTGCATAGAGTTAGAGGGTCACCCGAGGCTTCTTTGTTTTCAGACTAGTTATTCTGCTATGTAGAAATTATTTTAGAGGGAAAGCATAGACTGGATTGGGCTGAGTTAATTGAAGAATCAATGAGGGAATAGTTGAATAGTTCCAAGCATACTGGTTGTAGCTTTTATATGTCTTCTTATCTCATGTATTTCCTAGCATGTAGTAGGATATGGGATGGCATGGTTCACAAGCCTTGGATTGATGGCATGCATGTGTTTGAATATTTCTCTATGCTTCGCAAAGATAGTGTCATTCATAATTATAGGAGAGTTCATGATACTTTTATGCGAAAGCTTTGCTTTGAAATGTCTGGAGATTCATCCACGAGGATGAGCTCAGAAGCTCAACACTTTTTGACTAGGTTTGGGAGTTATTATATCCAATCCCCTAAGTTCTCTTATTTAAGAATTGGTGGTTTTGAGGATGCCCCTACCAAATTTCCTAGATATGCATTTGACTATTTTATTTTTGGTGAAATCTATAGACAACATGTTGTTGTGGTAAAATGTTTCCTTCCTTAAGACCGAGGTGAAAAAATATTCCCATTGCAGCTAGGAAAGATTTCATCTCTAACCTTTGGAGATGCCATAAGTATCGGAAGTGACCTTGGTCATTTCAATTTCAAGTACTACATAGAAAGAATAGGCTTCGATAACAAAATTTTTGCCTGGGTTTAAGGTCTCACATGTTTCCAGTTCCCCATTTAGAGGATTTCTAGGAGGATTGTGTAAACGAATCTCAAGTCATGACCAGAAGCCATAGTAGACTCTACATCTCTCAAATTGTGTCCATGAGAATACAATTCAGCATAGAGGGAGTAATAGATGATGGTTCTGATTTGATTGAGTCTAATTGCAAAAGACTTATGGATACTGAAGAGGTAGATGTTGATTGGTCAAAGGAGGAAGATGATGACATTAAAAGAAGAACACATCACGTTCTCAAATTAACTGAGAAGTGGCTACAAGTGAAAAAATAGAAGTCCAGTCCTAAAACGACTAGAAATAAATATTCAATTTTATTTTCTCCAACTATTGTTTCTAATATGCCTAAAACATCTGATAATGTAGGTTCATCTGGTAAGAAGTAGAAGAAAGAATCTAAAAAGAAGTCTATTGCGGAGCTTTTATCTGTGGTCTCTCCTCAATGTATCACTAGGTCATGCTCTAGATCAAAAAAGAAGGCAAAGATGACTCAAGAATAGATGGAGACAGTTAATCTGGAAGATGACAAGTTTGAAGACTTGAACTATAAAAATGGTGAGGATGATCAAATTGGGAAAGATATTTTTGATCTTGAAGATGTAACCCTAGATCTAATGGATACTCCTGTTAAAGTTGGTACCCAACCAGCAACAACCAATGACACACCCAAATGGTTAACTTCTTCAGTCAATAAGAAGCGAAGTTTGATCCCTGTGTCAATACCAGTGCAAGATATAGTAAGTATGCTCAGAAAGCCCCTGAAGCCAAGAAGGTGAAAAGCACAGTGCGCATGTTTGTTGATGCTAAGACTGGAAAGTGGACAACTGAGGTCGCTACTTATAGACCTAAGGAGGAGAAGCAAGATGTGGCAGTTGAGGACTTTGAAGTTACCAAAATTGAGTTGGGAACAATGGACAGAGCTAGGAAAAACCACCTATTCAAAGAAACAGCCCAACAAATGTTGATTACATTAGTTCAGGATAGCAAAGAGAAGAAAGAATTGAAACAGACCATTGTTTCACTTTCTCAGTTTATTAATGCATTTTGAAACTTTGATGCTACCCCTTTGTCTCAGTCTTCTCAAGTGTTTGATCCCAATTCTAAAGAAAATAAGACTCTACTGAATCAAGTTCAAAGGGGACAAACTTTAGTTTCTTCTATTAATGAATGGATGGCTCAAGTGCTGAATAATGGGAGATAGTATATGAAAGATTCCCATTCAATTCTTCATAACACTAAGACAACGATAGGGAAACTGCAGGCTCAACATCAAGTATGAGGCACATATGAAGAAAAGTGGGTGTCAGCAATGACCAAATTCATGGAAATCGAAAGGCATGGTTTTAATAAATTTTGTGTAGAAAAGTCACTTAAAGGTGCCGAGGAGTCTAACTTCTTCATACTCATAAAAAACATTAGCTGGCGTATTGCTCTAATAAGAAGTGCCATTATGGAGCATAAAGAATATGAAGTTGAAGTAAAGCAAATCCAAAAGGCTGCCCTAATAGAGTTGAAAGTGATTAATTTCACTTATACCTACCCCTATGTCTTTGGTGAACATGAACTGAAAGGTGCTTTGGATGCTTTTGAATTAGCTATTAAAACTATCAGAGACAAGATTCATCCCAAGGCCTCTGATTTGACCTAGATAGCAAGGATTGAATCCATGCTTTATTTGTGTGTTGATCAGTTATCTAATGTTACTGATAAGGTGAAGAAGTTGAGCTGGAATAAAGATGCCTCCATGGCCCGAATGGTGAACTCTAAAATCCCACACCTGTTGCTTGCAAAGGAATTATTTCAAGCATACACAGAATGGAAGCTGACTCAATCGGTTATTGATGAAGAAGGAAGTCCAGCGACAAGCAAGGATCGTGCCATAGATAAAGAGCCTGATTTGGCCATCTAGTTTCCCTTTTTACTATGTTATTTTGCTAAACTTTAAGGACATGTGTCCTCTGTCTGATGGATTAGTTACTTAACTATTTTCTTGAGAGGCCATGTTTTTCAAGAGGCCTCTCGGTGCTCTATTTCTATTTATTCTGGCTGCTAAAACTTTGAAAGGGTTCAAAAAAACTTTGAAAATAGATAGATAGTTTGGATAATTATAGTTTAGATGGTGAAGATCGTAAACAGAATTGATTTCAAACAATTATTTGTGTAGTAATTTTTGAATGATATGATAGGAAGGTTATTAAATATGTGTTGTTTATGACCTAAAGCAAGGTGTCCTGTGCTAGCATATTGTTTGTATTGTTTTATATATTTGTCAACTGTTGCATGATATCTAAATCTTGAATTTTATCTGTTATCTATTATCTGCAGTTAGAAGTTGTTTTTATTTTTCATGAAATGTCATTGCGAAAGTGACTGTGTTTCCTTCCTATTCATTATCGGGTTATATTTTCTTTACAGTTGTTTAGAAGCATGTGATCAAAGAATGATATTGCTGCCTTTGTAAGCTTTTTGATCAAAAGCTAATTGATTTAATCCTTATCTCATTTCATTGAATATCATATTAGGGAGTTGTACCTACTTTAAAATTCAGAGGGAAGTGATCATGAAAGACACTTACCCAACTGTTGGAATTAGTTTTTCTTTTAAGGGTGATAGAGTAAACTTAAAAGGTTATTTGTAGAAAGACAAATCTGTTCACTAATATATTTTTGGTGACTCTACTGGGGATTCGCATATAGTGTAGACCTATTTTTTAACACTCTATTTTATGAACAAGTTATGGTCCTACTGGCTGTGATAATACTCAATTTGGAGGAGCAGACTCCTGTTATTCAGCCAGATCTTAGTTTTCAAAGCACTCAGGAAGATATCATTTCTTATTTGAACACTATCGCTTGGAGTTTAAAGACCAGCTATCACTAGTATCAACAAGTTCTCCTAGTTTTAGAAGAAGAGGAAGATATAGGAGAGTGGTTAAGAGGACTCCCGATCACCCAGGAGGTACAAGTTGTTGATAGAATCACTCAGAGGTAATAAGATAGAATAATTCTAGATTCTTGACCTTACACTAGGTCTCAGAGGAAGGAGGGTATTTTTGATACCTTCTTTGAAAGATTTCAGAATCTTCATTTTTCCTCCTCTTACATCTTAAGACCCAAAGCAAAAACTAGACCCTGTTCTCCTCTTAAAGCTACCCACAATTCTTCTTCATCCTCTAGTGTCTAGCCAGCTTTAACTTTATCTGGTATTCAAGCACCACCTCTAGTTACAATCTTCCCAAGTGTATTTATGGCTCAGCCATGGGGTGTAGCCATTGGTCCTTTGAATTTGGGAGCTCATCATTCTCTCCCTAAGTGTATTAAAGAAGTCTTACCTAAAATTTCAGGAGATGGTAAAGTTTCGGTAGATGAGCACTTGAATGCATTCAATGTAGCTACTACCATTCTAGCAGTACAACATGAAGATGTGGTAGTAATAATCTTCGCCCAATCTCTCTTAGAAGGAGCTATGGAATGGTTTGGCCATCTACCAGCTGGATCAATCACAAATTGGCAAACCATGAAGATAACATTCGAAGGGCATTTTAAAGGGGCTGATGATGAACATTCTTTGCTAGCACAATTGACACAAATGAAGAAGGAGATTCATGAGCCAATGAGAGATTATGTGGCAAGATACAACAAATTTATCCATAGAATCCCTATTGCTAAAAGACCAACCCCTAAAAACTAGCAGTGTTTCTTTGTAAATTCTATGCCCCTGGACATAGGATTTCACTTAAGAAGGAGTAGGCCAGTTGATTTAGCTGTTGCCCAAGAATAGGTTACCGAGTTAGAGGATGATCTTATTACAGCTAGAAAATGGAGAAAAGATGTTCAGAGTCCTCATTCCCAACCTTCTACTTCAGCCCCTACAGATCCAGTAGTTCAAAGACTATTGAATGACGTAATTGCCTTGAAAAGGCAATTACCAAAACAAGGATCTTCATTCCCTTCTCCTTATCAAGATATCAACCAGAAGAAACCTAATCATTGGCACAATAAAACTCCTCTTTTACCTCTGAATCAACCAAGATTGTCCATAGAAGCTTAACCAAAAGAAGTTGTCATGTGTTCCTTTCATCTAACAACAGATCATGATGGCAATTCTTGCCCTGATATGCAAAGACATGTACACACTAGTACATTTCACCTTAAATTGCGACCTAACATTTTGACCATATCATAAAAAAGTTTAGGTTGGTCGCATTACAAAGGAAAACTTTTTTTTTTTTTTTCTTTTATGCCCGTGTTGGTCGCAATTTCGACCAACA